>JAQIWE010000471.1:0-21985 GCA_034698565.1 Campodea plusiochaeta | reverse complement strand
CTTTGCTACTGATATTATATGCTTCACTTCTTGAACTTTTTCGTTGTCAGAACAAATGGACGTAGCTCGATTGTATAAATTCTTAAATATTCTTAAATAAATCAAAAATGCTATACGAATGGCAACTAACAAGTAAAAGCTATCTAATTTCTTAATCCTGAGATTGAGGTTCAATATGGCTTGATTAGCAGTAGGGGACAAAACAACATTCTTAATTATTATCAATCCAAGATTTGAATTGACTAAATTTACTATAAAGAAAAATATCAGCTAGAAGATTCTCGTGAATCGAGTGACCATTACTGCACTACATAAAACCATTATCCTAAAAAAATACATGTAATTTTAAATACAAGCAATACAATTAAAAATAATATCAACCGTTCAACTTACATGTCAATAATATCAAAAATGAAGAACAATATAACCAATACCAACCATGAATTTTCAAAATCTGATGCAATTGCAATAATTGGATAAAAAATAATAGCGGTGTATGATGTAATAAATCGTGCAATTTCCCAACCAATACAGAACCAGCTATCTGGATAAATTACAAAACGCAACATAATGTAACTGAAAAAGGAAAAAATATTATACTTTCAGTATGCTAAGGGATGTAGAAGAAATACAAAAAGTTACATTTTTTTATACTTTACCCAACTAAATGCTCACACCCTAAAAGTATGACTTCGGCAGAACATAAAAAGATTCTGTTGTCATTTAGTGTCATCATTCGTTCTAGTATACACTACAGATCAATATTATATTCCATTGGAATGATTATAAAACTTTTTATGGCAGCATTTAGGAAAAAAGTTTTCAGAAGAAGAACATAAACAAATATTTCAATTTTGCTTCTGAGTTTGATTCTGAGAGACATGGATTCATTATTGTTAAAGTTTTCCATAAATATTTCAATCTCTTATTTAAAATAGCCATATAGCTTTACATTATTTTTTATATAAGTTTACCTATAGGAAATGTTTTCAATTTCTAATATTGATGCCCTTGTTGTCATATAAAAAAGAATGAAGTTTATAATATAGTTAGTTTTTGCTAACTTTCTCCAGCAAGTTCTTCCAAAATATACAGCATGAATGAAGTTTTGTATGTAACTTACTTATAAAATTAAACCAATATTGGTAGTTTGGGGCTATTGTTTTTGCTAATAATACTGTACTTCTACAGTTCTCCATATTTCGTCACACAACCACAACGAATATTAAATCCATTTATGATTTACCTTATGATCTTCCTGATTTTATCTCCATATTTCTGCCCTTCATCTTCACAAACCGTTTCCTTTCCATATTTCATTTGTGTTTTCAAAAAGTCAAAGAATGGTCTTTTTATAATTGGTTCTATAGTTTCAGGCATTGCTTCTACAGTATCTAATGCTGCTTCTTTTAAAGCCTAAAGTTGTGAGAAATTTTAATATATGAAAATCATGCATGTAAATAGTAAATATTTTTAAAAGCCTCTACTGGAACTTCATCCAGCAGTTATAATGTAGTTTCCGCTCAATTGAGTATATGAAATCTTAGACCAAAAACTATACTTAAAAGTACACAAAACTGCAGTAAGGAAAAAAACCAAGATGTTAGACAATGCCAGTATTGGTGCATATGTCAAAAATCTCAAAATAGGATATACAGAAACTATATATGTTACTTTAAAGGAGATACGAATTAATTCGCATATTTACCTTCGCAGCACTCCGCAACTATTAATTATAATGCCTTAATGTCTACTGTAAATTTAACAAGGTCTACAATATTATTGTACCTTCCAATTTATTCATACATAATTATTATATATCTTTAAAAAAAATAACTAATCATTCAAAGCTCTCGTGCGTAGCGCAGTGTAAGTTAGTGTGTACCATAAATTCGATATTTACTTCCGGTATTTGTTGTTACATATAGGTTGACTTGTAGACCTTAATGAAACGCTGTTATCAATCTATCTGCATTGATTTTTTTTTTTTTTTCATATAAGTTTGTTTAATCCTTAGTATTTTGACAATTAATTGTTGGATTTTCCAATTATTTGCTGCGTGTAGACTGATATAATTGTTTACTTTATTTAAAACATAAACGAATCAATCTCTCTCAAAAGAAATATAATATAATTGCACATGATAGAACCATATAACACGGTACAAAATTGAATCTCAGACTTTAGTTCTTTTGCAAAGCATCCGAATTTCTAAATTTGTAATTTACATGTACCTGGTATCTTTGTAGAAAAATACTTGCAACGCTGTTGAATTCAAAACATAATTCAGGAAAAGAAAGTAGTAGTTCATCGAAGTCCCATTTAGTTAATACAATAACTTGACAGGCAGTATCAGTCTCGCATGATGTGCACTCAGGGTAATCAGTAACAAATGCAGGAAAACCAGGCATCGCTCCAACAGTCAACAAAGCGATTGGCTGATTCAGGTCATTCAGAATCTGCAGAAATAGATATGAAATAAATTTGAGTTGGGACAGGATATTGAAAGCTATAGGAATAGTACAGTAAAAATAACATTTTACCTGGAACTAATTGCAACACAACTAATATTCTTACTAACATGTTCAGAAAAGTTAGCAGAATAATATATTAAAAATCCTCCAAAATCCTCCTCCTGGCGGAACACCCTCAAAATTCAAGGTGGCGGCTTCAAAATACGCTTTTTTCAATATGACCGGAGAACGATTGACCGTATGAAGTTTTAGTAATGTACTTATTATTAGAGCTCGTAATTCTAAATCCAACACTGAAAACCCCGTCCTTTTTGTCTTTTAGTAACAAAGTTAAGGTAATTTTAATCCCAGTTCATATAAGAATGCATGCTATATGTACTTTTTATAGAAAATCGTCATATTTCAAGTGTTTTTCCTCTGCTGATTTTATGCAGTTTGTCCGATTTCTTTCCAATTTGAAATTATAATAGAAAGCAATACCTTTTAGACAATGGGTCAGTTACGATAGTTTCATTTAATCAACACATTTTCTTTCATTAAAATCACAAAATTTGTACACTTTTGTGTATGAATAAGCACTTTTTTAAAAATAAAAATATTGTGATTAGTTTGAATCTTTGTGACCTGCCTATTGTCTAAAAGATGTTTCTTTCTATCATAATTCCAAATTTGAAAGAAGTAAGATAAATGGTACAGAATTCTCAGTGGAAAAACATTTGAAATATGATGATTTTCAATAGAAAGTCCAGTAGCATGCATTCTTATATGAACTGGGATTAAAAACACCATAACTTTGTTACTAGAAGGCATAAATGAACAGGGTTTTCAGTGTTGAATTTAAAGTTACGTGTTCTTAAAATAAGTAATTTACAAAAAATCATACGGTCAATCGTTGGCCGGTCATATCGAAAAATGTGTATTTTGAAGTCGTCATCTTGAATTTTGAGGGTGTTCCGCCAGGAGGATTTTAGAGGATTTATGATATGTTATTCTACTTCCTTTTCTGAACATATTAGCGAAAAAAAAAAATCCACTTTAGCCTGGTTTTTGTCGTATTTTTACTGTACTATAACCGGTATAAATTATAATATGGAACAATGACTAAAAATGTGCTGCATAATAATAACATTTGAAGTGCAATAAATTTGATTACAACATCTGCAATATCAACTATCAGCTCGAACAGACCTAGTTTTTATTTCTATAAGCTTGTAACCATGATGTATATATAATTGTTTTCTGTGCATAATGTTCTCAAAAACATTTTTATTTCATTACTGACAGAATTTGGAACTGTTTTTTCCCTGTCTTCAGAAAATAATTTCATAATTAATTTTTACAAACCACTTTTTTAACTACGGAATAATATTAAAATTATTCAGTCCATCATTGTTTCAAGAAATAAGAAACCATCTCTGGTTTTATTTGACAAATAACAGCTTAGTTTCGTAGTGGAAGCTATATCTAACATATATACCTTGGACAGGATTGTGAAAATATGAATTCCCGAAAATATTTTTAAAATTTCATTAATAAACAATCTACCCAAGTGTTCTCGTTTAACGGTGCTCCATACTGCCACGCGAAATGGGTGTCCAAAATATGACTTTTTCGAGAATTTTCAGCTTTATCTCAAGCATGCTGATGGGTATTAAAATTTTGCTCCACGTTAAAGGAGGAAGATTGTGTGCACTTTTAGTTCCCACATACAATATTTAGTTCTTGTGGACAAATTCTTTTAAATTTTCGGAACAAAAATTTTCACCTAATTCTCAAAATTATGAAAAATCTGTCCACAAGAACTAGAATTTCTACGTGAGAATTAAAAGTGTACACAATCTTTCTCTTTCCCCGTGGAGCAAAATTTTAATACACATTAGAATACTCGAAATAAAGCTAAAAAACAACGAAAAAGTCACATTTTTTACACTCATTTCGTGTGGCGGTATTGAGCACCGTTAAGAGATGAATTTACAAAATTAAAGGTATAAACTGTTCAGTAAACCAGGAAGGTGGTTCATGCAAGTGCATTACTATTTTTGTGAATTTCCAATTCATTCATTATTAATGCCGAAAAGAATCGATTTAAACCTCTATTCATACATGTAATTTTATGAATTGACATTTTCGTGCTTGCATGCACTTCGGAATTTTTCATAGAAGGCTACCTAAAATATTATCATTCAATTCCTTTTATGTGAACCATGTTTATATTAAATATATAAGAGTCATTTTCGGGGTATACAACAATGATAGAATATTAATAATGACTTTTTGATAATATATCAGTAATCAGTTAACCTGTAATAATGTGTTTACTGAAGACTAGATCAAGACCAATAATGGTTTTCTTTTGAGTTAATTTCCAAGAGAGCAAGTCGTCCTGTTAGGTCTTGGGTTCAGAAACACAAAATGCAAGTCAGCTGGCAAATGATTACTAAGTTTTGTCAGTGGCAATATCATTTTGTAAAATTAGAAATGGAAAAATGGAATGGAATATTTTTTTTACAGGGACTGTAATTTTAGCCTTTGGTTTGACATTTTCATGGTTTTGTAAAATTTTCAAGTTCCAAAAAAGTATGAGACATTCCGAATATTAGTAGTAAGTATAGTTCAAAGAAACGTGAGATATAAAGTCCAAGAAGATACAATAATCATTACTGATTTGCACTATACGTATTGTTTGTATGGTTGCTGGCTTGAAGTATTGAGCTTTTTAACATGCTTGCTAACAAATTGCATTTTGCATGGAATGAGATATCTTTTAAGCATGCTGGATATCTCAATTATTTAAAATATACAAATGGAATTTCACATAAAAGTTGGTGTGAAGAAAAAAAAAGTTGGTTTGGCAACATAGCATCGAAAATGCCTTTCGAGTAATTCAACCACGTGTTTGCCAATGGCTTGGCTGTGAAGAGATGGTTAGGGGGGAAGGGGAGGGTACTGCAAGACGAACGGAGAGGGAGAGAAGATTTGAGAGCCAACTAGTAAACACGCTGCTTTTATCCAACGGTCCATTTTGTGTATTAAATCTTGATAAAAATGATTAGAGAGGTCACAAAGTTCCTCATTCACTTTAGAATCGTTCATTGCTTTGCGACAGTGCATACGGGACAGTCGACAGTGATCGTTTCTACTGGCAACAACTTGTTGATTCCTCCTGCCACCATGACAGTATACCGGTCTGAGGGGTAAGCGATACTTAACTTTCTTATACAAAGTATTACTTTTATTTCATATTTGTTCTTCAGTTTACACAGGTACTTGGAAATAACAGCCTTTTTAATCTTGGGAAATAATAGATAACTTATCAGTTTACCTTTTGCAAGTTAGTTATCTTTGGTCTTTGACTTTTTTTCTGTATAATTGCTGAGTGATACGAACCTTGCATTCTTCTGTGAAGGTAGCTTCCAATATAGACTGTTATTTTTGGCTATTGTCCAGTTTTCAGCTGCCAAAGAACTTGAAGGGGTTTGAAGCTTTCTCATGTTTAAACTATGTGAAAAAAGGATAAAACTTAGGTGCCTGATAATCATTAAATTTTCATTCCAACAGGTCATTCTTCCATTCCGCTCATTATTTTCATGAATAATCAGAATACAATAGCACAATCTTCTTACAAAAATTTATGAAATGTTAGTCACATCGGTACTGTATTTGTTCGTGGAACTTGTTGGTCTTTCATAACAAGCTTGTATACTAGATATTCTATAAGTGACTTGTAATTATAATGGAATGGTAATAAGCAGCGATATTGACAATCAAATTATGACAGTGTGCAATTGACAAGTCTTTATAGGAGTCGAAACGATTGTTCAGTACCTTAATCATATCATGACATTGTAATACCATGTTTGTAACATGATTCAATTGGTCTTTCTTAGTTTTCCATGGTAATAAAAATAAATGACCTACTTTAACCGTGGTTCAAATTTATTCTTCCAAATGTTTCATTGCGAGATATAGTATACTTAAATTGCAGTGCACTGTAACATTCGAAACTATAGTTGATCCAGAAAGGTTAAAATAAATCATACAATTAATTACCGTACAGTGCCATTAATAATAGGCACATAACCTAAAAACAATTTAATCTTCTAAAACTGCACAAGGAACAATATCGATTAAGCATAATTATTCGTTTTGTCCTAAATGCTGACACCAAGCAGTTGTACCTGAGGACTAAAATCTCATAATATATAGAGCTTAGTTCCAATTTATTTTGTACTTTCAGGTTTATTAATCGTAATTTTATATAAAATTAAGTTACTCATATTTATATTTTGCATACTTGTTTAAAACAAAACCTTCAGTTTCAGCTTCCCATAAATTTTTGCACTCATGGGAAAGTAATAGCTGCTGCTACCACTCTCCAAGAATCAAATATTTGCACACAAACATTGTCGTATTTCCTTATTTTATTAGCAAGCTCAAGTATGGAGGAACATTTGGTTAATTGACCATGGTTTATTATAAAAAGTGCCTTGTCACTACAATAAAAAAGCACTAAGCAGCTGCCGTGTAATCTGAAACCAAAGTGAAATTGAAAGTGTAAAATGTAGAATTTTCAGGCTGCTTGGTAGACAAAAAAATCGATTAGGGTATTCAAAGGAGTATTTTTTTCCACTAGCCTAAAATGATCTTTCATGGATTCATCACCCTATTAAGGTATATAAAGCGATCTCCAAAAGGGGTTAGGGTGTAGTATTGTTATAGTGATTACATACATTTTGTATGCAGTTGATGATATGTCATAGGGGTAAATTAGAAGACGAATTGCCCTTTCGTTTAAAGTAAATAACTTTTTATTTGGGGGTTGAAGTAAGCTTTAACAGAGTAAGTTATGAGGCTCATGGAAGAAATGTCACTGGGAAAAGTTTTTATGAGGGCATAAACGGAACAGTGATGTCTGAAAGTAAAGTTGAAACTAACAGCTCAGAGTTTTCAGATATTTTTACAACATTGTGTTGTGTGACCAAGTATCGGCTTATTTTGAAGAGAAGTTTGATGTGGGTTAAACCATCCACGACCATGAGTAATTTATTGAAATTAATTTGTTAAATATACTTATTTATAATACGATAACAAAGAGCATAATTATAATACAATTATATCATTAGGTCGTTACTGAATTTTATTCTACTATGGACTTTGAGTAAATAATCTTATTCTTCATAAAATTCGCTTACGTCTTTGAGGTTTGGCTACATAATGTTGGAAACTGAAAAGGTTAATATAAAACCTGGTACTAGTAAACTATGTTATGAAGTAATTGGAGTTACAGTTTTTTTCTGGAGAAATTGCCCTTAGCACATCAAGCTTTTCTATTGGAAATGCGACGTCTAAACTTGGTATAACATGACACTATCTTTTGACAGTTTTGGGAGTATCTGAATTCTGTAAAATGTTATTTTCAACTTCAATATTCATGTATTTTGTAAATTTATTCATCAGTGCCATTTCAAAAGATGAATTATTGAGATTTTAGATTTAGAAATTATTGAAAACTGTGCTATACTGCTATTATGTAGAGAGGGGCAAGTTATTAGTTTTGTATATGATTTAATCCAGACCAACCCCCGCTACTACTAATCTTTTTCATTGCAGAAATTTTTGGCATCCCTGCAATTTAACATTTTTATAAAGTACCACGTGGAAGATATACTCAGGGGATGGTCTTACGATTTAGCATGTTTTTATAATCATTCTGAATCATATTTGTTATGAGCAAAAATATCATTATTTCGTAAAAGCATTCTACATTTCCCTGAATACAATGTTACAAACAAAAAACTCCTAATCCTTTTTTTTATAGAAGTGCATCCAACTTTTTATTTGTGGTGGATAATACCCCCATCATTACATTGATCTGCAAATAACTAATCATCAGTAAAGGTATTATTTATTCAACTCCGGCAGTAAAGAGTATGCCATGCATGGTCGTTTATTGTATGATACGTGACGATCGCTTTTCTATTGCCACACCAGCACACTACCTCTCCCTCCCACCCTCCCTTTTGCTATCCATACACGCTAGGCCTCACTTTGTACAAGAGGCCTTATTTGGTCGAAGGTTGTCGAACAGTGAGCACACGGGGATAAGCTACTTGTTACATACCACATGCTTTACACAACAGAAAAAAATTGGAGGTGATTATTTACACGTGAATATGAACATTTTTATCTGACAGTATTTTATTTGGAATCCAGCAGGATACACATTGGTAAGAAAATATAGTGGTGATAGAGTTGTGATATTTTCCTCAACGTGGTCCCTTTTTTCGCTTATATATTTTTTGTCGCAGTGTAATAACTGGTCTCGTGTTTGTGTAATTGATATTTTCAACATTAAGGGCTATAAAGATGTGTTGTAAAAAAGTTGAAAATACTTCTTCTCACCACAGAGTTTGTTGAATTAGTAGCGAGGAAACGATGGGGGTTTTAAGGGATTTTATCACTGTAATTATACCGTATAACTACATCCGTTACAACAGTAATTATCTACTAAAAGACATTCGCTGAAGTTATGATACATTGTACAATAATTCTCTGTATGTTAAACGTCAACTGTGTTAATTTGTTAATAATAGGGATATTTTGTAGTGCCCTTGTACCCCACGTACATACATCGACGTGTACGGAAGTACTCAGTTTTGGCAAATGTTTGTGTTTTCACAATCATTGCCAAAAGAACGGAAGAATGTTTCTGTATTTTTTCTCCTCTTAGTCGTAGAGATACGGCGTGTGTGGAATAAATTATTCAGGAAAAAGTGCTTTCGGTGGGTGGTTATTACCCTTCAAGACTTTTTATATCTCAACATTTATTTTTATTTATTTAAATAACACGCATTTTCCACAATAATATCGACTGACCCCAAAGAGAGAACATACACCACACGAGAAAACCTAGTACTTTGTAATTAAGTAAGAATCTAATTGCGAGTGAAGCCGTACTTTGAAATGTTTATGGTCGATGTCAACGGCAAAATGGCGTGCTTCGTCAGTGAGTGGGGAATATTTAACTAAAGCTACGTACCCAAAATAACAAAAACGAGTTTGTTTCTTATCTGTGTCTGCGTGCTTTGACTCCATATTTCAGTCTCTAAGGGAGCGCAAGCAAAACAGGGATCTTCAATTCGAATTTTCTTCTTTTTGCTTGCGGGGTACTTTAACGTCTCCGATACGCCAATAGGGATGAAAATGCTTCGGAAGCACTGCGAGGAATGAACCTAGAGGAGGCGTGTGCAACAAGTTTTCCAAGCAGCGGCGTCTGGGATTTTCGGATAGTTTATTTATTGGGTGGAATCCTGTTTCTTTCTTTTCTTTGCGCCACAGAGGGGGAGGAAGAAAAAGGACTTTTAGGGGGAGTTTTGTTAAATTGAGAATTTTTATGTTTGTCTGAAATACAAGGGTTTGTTTTCAATGACGAAATTCACTCCGTCGGCATCTCGGAACCCATCAAAAGCTTTTTTTAATCCAACATTTCCTTAATTGAATCGTGGAGTACATTTAGAAACTTCCATGAAAACTATAAAAGCCATGCAGTGCAATGGGAGGATGCAATTTTAAAATAAAGTCACATGGAATTTTAATATTTTATCATAAAAATGTGCCATTTCTTACGTTATTTCCATATTTAATATTTCTAGAACTAGCATTCACTGCCCTCTTGATATTCTTTCTCGAATATTCGTCTTTTTTATAGTCGCATCCCAAGATATTCTTTTATAAAATTTGGTTTGTTTGCAATCCAACAATTCAAGAAATTCCAAGCATGTTTTTGCAATTGAAATTAAATAAGTGCTCATTATCCTATCTCATTAATTCACTGCATACCTACCAGCTAATGTTTTACGATAAAATATTTCCTAAATATTTATCAAGAACAAATATATGTCCACATTAGAATGCAGTAGTCCTTGCCGTATACTTTACAATGTTTACTTACCTTACGTAAGCGTTACGTAAACAAGCGGTTCAAACTCATTTCTATGTTTATAACAACCTGTGTCAATGAGGCATCATATACACGGTTGCAGAAGAGGACTCCTTTTGGACTTCTCTTTCTGGTTTAAAAAATGAGAAGACAGCTTTTAATTAGTACGAACGGAAACATCAATTTTATTCTCCTTCAGGTTTCCATAAGACATGATTTACGATTTAACGAACCTGTTAACGGAAACAATTCAATAAAACGACGAGGTTATTAAATAATCGCATTTAATAATCATAAAAAATTAAATTTTTCCATCCCTGAAGAGCAGTAATATTCACGGACGGCGCCACTTTTATTTAGCGAAATAACTTTTTTTTGTTCAACATAATAATGAAAGGTATACGATGACCCCAACTTTATGATCCTTCTCATTTTTAGTGCTTGATAAGGAAAAGTGCAGCCGTTAATTACAACGTTGCGAGACTTCTTTCAAATTGTTTCGTGGATGGATAAAAAGAGGGGGGTTTAGATATTTAGGTCGGATAAGGTGGATGAAGGGGGCGCAGAGCAGGTGTGTTGCAACTTGTTTGCTGCATTTGAATGAAGCCGCGTCTTGCTGTCAAATGGACTTAAATGATACACTGATCGTCAAAGTCAAGGTTTTGTCAGAGTTCTGTGAAGGGTAAAAATGAGGGTCGCTTTTTGGTTGCTGTGAAGTGCACATCAGCAGTGAAGCAAGGTGTTTTTGGAAGGGGAGTGTTTGAGAATATATAGCAAGTGGGTGTATGAACAAGGAAGGGTGTGAGACGAGCAGATGCTGCATCACAAAGGAGAGGGGTTGTAGGTCAACAAAAATAATAATTCAATAAAGAAAAGTAAAAGTGTCAGAACTTTAAAATTATTATTAGGTCGTACTTCAATGTATTTTGTTGGGGATAAATGTTAAACATGTTGCTTACGTTTATTCAACATTAAAGTGCCTTAGAAGCCCCACTCTTTTCTCCATCACAATACCCGATGTTTGTGCTTTTTAAAGATTTCTCAAAACCAATTCTGGAAATTTACCCTCCATTAGTTTTAAAATCAACAAATACAAAGCATAGATAGACAACAGAACAATATTGCATTTGCCAGTAAGCAATTGTGATATTGCGATACAAGTCAATTGCAGAGTTACTTTTTATGTTTTTCCTCGTCTTTACAAATTTCAACAGAAAACTTTGAAATGTTTGTTCACTTACACACTGGCAGATGAGGAGGATAGTATTGTAAAGAATCAATATTCATGCAGAAAAAGACATCAATATTATTTGACGTTTGTCAAGGACATTTCTTCTCTGTTTAAGACTTCTATACACAATGTAAAACCGCTGTCGTGGTATAAGAAAGCTGATTTATAAAATGGAACAAGTTATATTTAACTTGAACTTGAAAGTGTGTCGAATGATAAATAACCTTGAAATTATAAGATAGTACATGTTCAATAATATTTTTAATTAATATTATTTTATCTGTAATATTCGAAACCACCCGACACTTAGTTAATTTTCCTCAAGAGAAATATCTCAATAGTGGTTTTGTAGCATATTAAAGGAGTATATTTTCACAGCGGGAATAATCTTCTCCAACACAGCTTAATGGTCTCTTGGGAAAACGAGTACACTAGAGAACAAAGAAAGTAAAACGGCTTATGTGTGTGGAAAAGATTATTCCCGCTGTGAAACAGCATCATTCTTGTGAACTATTATACCAACGCAGACTGAAAAATTCGTAGACTGAATAGAGTTATGGAATATTGTTGAGTGACATCCACTATTCTCTCCCCCTCACCCCCATGCATCTCTGTGATATGTTGACCTCTTCCCTGGCTATCAGCTTTCCTTCATGTTGTTGATAGACGAATCAGTAATTTCCGGCCAGTTCATATTGGATGGAGAGTGGAAGGGAGGAAATTTTATCTTCTTTACATTTTTAACCTTTTCAATATGTGCACAATAATAATATTCACGAAAGGTATATGCTGTAATGCAGCGGTTTATTTCTTTTCAGTTACAAATTATATGACCACCATAAAAATTATTGAGTGCAAAGTTAATTTCATTATTCGAAGTGAGTCTATTATAGGACAAAATCAAGTAAATCGTATAAGTGAATTTTATATTGCAAGGGTGTTATTGTTTCTTGAATATATCGTCAATTCCTCAATTGCATAGCTTCTGTGAAAGTGATACTGTATTAATGCAATAAGATGAGATCATTTCTTTTTAAATTTTAAGCTTAGTAAATAAAAATAATTATTATAAGATCAAAATTTGACAAATCTTAGCAATGTTTATTTCATAAATTTCAGATTATAATAGACTGGGGGAAGTTAAAACGGGGGGGGGGGGGGGATATTCCTATTTGAAAATAGAAACATAAAAATAATTCGATGAACCGAATCCGTAATGAAAAGTTCCATAACTCTTTTTCAAAGCAAGTTAGTGTCACCAATTCACACTATGTCCTATGTTCGCCCCTGATCTCAATTCCTCTCAATGATTCTCTTAATGAATTCTTTTCTGAGGCATAAATAGTGTTCTCCACTGTAATGATGGTGGCATTATGGCCCATTGAACTCCACACAGGGGGGGGGGGGGGCAAACGATACACAGGAACTTGGTTAGGGTGAGAAAGCTTTGTGGGGTTGGGAGGGGGGAGAAGTTGTAGGTCAGCAAATAAACATCATAACGACACAGATGAAGGGGATTATCAGGGGTGTACCAATTGGAGATTTTTTTTAGTAGTAGGCAATTGAGATTGAAATAATATTGCATCCTTTCCGTTACTAAAATACATGATGAAGTTGGCAGGGTTTCTCCCTCAGGAAGGGGAGTTACAAGGCGCACTGCTATACCAGTCAATATTATTAGTGTAAAAGTTTTTTTATTTATTTAATTTCAAAATGTCATTTAAATGCTAGTGGACGTTATGAATTTCTGGCATTATTAATTTTAAATGAAGACACTGGTAGGTAGTGGATATCCAACAGACACAAAAGATACTATGAATTTAAAAGTTTTTTGAGATACGATTGTTCTGTTAACGGTACTTTTCAGTACATTTCTAAGTTAAAGAAAAATAATTGGAATACCTTACACCAATGATTTGTTAAAATCACTTCTGTTGAAAATTCCACTATTGGTTTTTATTTATGCTTGCAACTAACTTATCCGATAAAGCTGATTTACTACAAAATCATTGTGGTACCATAACATTAACTGAAACCACAAGGTGCTCATCACTTTTATCGTCTGTGGTGCGTATGGCTTGACCCGTCCAATTTTATTTGAAACTCTTTAGGGTGGAGTTGAACATTTTGATGTCGTAAGCTAATGGTGGCCATTAGCAGAATTACAAGGACAAAAAAAGGACTCTGGAGAGTCATTAATACCGTATTTCACTTGAGAAATTATGCAGGGAAAAGATCGATTCTGTATTATGATTATAAAAGGTTAACAATGTACTCGTGACGTCACTAACAATAGGGGTCAAAGGCATCGGAACTATCAGTGTTACAAATTTCGAACCTGATTATTATTGTCTTATAAATATAATCTCAATTAAAACTTTGACGCAAATTCAGGTCTCGTTAACATCAGTTAATTGATTTAATAGACGTGGAAGATAATTACATAGATTATGTTTCGCAAATTATATAATACATAGGCTAATATGGAACATATTTGCAACAATAATAAGGGTGAACGAGAATGATTTTTTTTTGCCATTTAGCGATTCATGCTAGTATTAATAACGTATTCGATTTCAATGTGATTTTCCTTTATTTACCTAATAACATAACCTGTACTGATGTAGGGTAGGCCTACTTTGTCATTTCAGTACTTAAATTTTCATTAAATTTAAATGTTATTTGCTATATGAATGCTGGTTTTAACATATTAAAGAATTAAATCACGTAATTGAAAACTAGTTTGTATTACACAGTTCAAGTTTTATATATCCATGGAGCATGGATTATAGTTGTTGCGAAACTTTTCCGATATACATTTCAGTGTAGTATAGCTTGTGTGAGCGCTATGAGCTGGCTGTGTCGCAGTACACTCTCAGTTATTGCGTCTGTTCAAATGAAAAAGTATGTTGCACTTGCCTTGTAGTATTGCGTGGTGTGGTGGAAAAAAGTTACACATGTGTGTTGATAGTGTTCGAAGCTCGATTGTGGATTGAAGTTTTCCTTACAGTATTTTCTCTGTTTGTTTGTTGCAGTGATTTTAATCTGTAGTCTACTCACGACGGTGCTGTATAAATTTTTAACGTTGGAAAATCGAAACCACTTTGCTCCCTAATTACAGTGTAATGTTGTTCTGTTTCAAACGCAAGTACTGGTGGAGATCAGTTTAAGGTTGAGTCTTTGAAGTAAATTAGATTGAATTTTTCTAAAAAAAGAAAACGGTTATGAATAGGTCTCTATGCAACTTAACAAAATGAATTAATAATATGTTTTCTGAACTGGATATATTTTGGGTTCGTTCCTCTTTTTTCAAATATAACGCAAAATGCATCAACCCAGCGTGCGCCTTGATCCCTTGAATGTGTTGGTTTAGATATATATATCCTACAATAACTCCAATAAAGAACCCATTCGTGAATGAGTCATCATCGAGCGCTTTAATGAATGAAGTAGTTGATTAACCTTTATTGTAAAGTGATACTCTGCTTCTGTAGTAATTCATTCATAAGCATAATGAGACTGATTGGTGGTTCATTCATACATCTTAATTGGTTCGATCAGCAAAGAGTGACACTTGTGATGTGTTACTGCAGTTAATTAAACTAGATCAGGCTTTACAACAACACTGGAATATAGTGATAATAAATTTTCCCAATTTTGTGTCGTAAATGTCTAGACGTCGATCTACTTCGTGAGACATATTTCTTCAGTAGGGTATTTCGATAGATAATAAAACTTTATTGCAAAAGTCAGCAATAATTGATACGCTGAAACTGTGAGAGAAGGAAGGGTTTCTTTACAACAATGATACTATTTTCTGCATTGAAAATTCAGACAAATAATCTGTAGTAATTTCATTTTGAATTACAGGGGGATATTTTATTATTCTTTACAGTGTATTGCCCGTGGCTGGCAAATATTTCTAATTCTTCATTTGTGTTTTTTTCGGAGAAGAATTTCCAATTACAGATTCTTAGAAATAAGTATGGTAATGCAATATTATAAAAGTTCTGCGATGCATTTGAAAGTTATGTAGCAAAAAAAAATATTTACAAGAAACAGATTTCTGGTTATGTTGGAAGGCCCGAAGCAGATTTAAACTAATATCACTTTTAAGATGAAATAATATATAAAATAAACTGAAAGAATATAAAAGCAAATAAGAATAATAAAATTTAGATGACATAATTTTACACGGCAATGTAGGTAGTCAGAAAAACGTTATGTAAGCAAATAAAAGAACTTGAAAGAAGTGTTTCCTTTCTATTTTTAAAACTCCTTATTAGCTTTATAATGAAAATGACAACTTTAAAATCACAAAGAAATCAGTCAGAATATGAATCATGAACTTTGAAATCATGTTAACGTACAACTCTTGAAATGAAAATCTTTGATCAAATTTGAAACTTCTGACTTTGAGTTTTTCTCCCATCGCGAATATCTTTTCACTTGTCAGGCAGGAAACATGTTGAGAGCATCACCTGCCGTATCAGAACCCGTGTGAATATTCCTGTTCCCCGTCATCCAGTATATTAAGTAAGGTGTAATAATATTCCATTATGAATGATTGGGTTAGTGTAGCCCACACCCATATTTAACCCCATGAGACCCACATATCCACACCGCAACTGTCACCTTAATGTACGGAACGAGCTAACGCCCACTTTTACATTAACTGAAACGCACACCACTGAAATTATGACTTTTGGGGGAGATGGATAATTAAATTATAATTATTAGGAGGAATATTTAGTTGGAAAAATGTGTTATTCTCAGAAGTGCAGTTGTTGTCTTTGGGCGTTGGTATAATAGTTCACAAGAATGATGCTATAGCTAGGAGGAGGACGCTTTCAAAGAATTATTGGTTATGGATTTATTTATGCTCAGTTTAGATTAGTAGTGGTATCGTATGGTTAGTTTTCAACGGAATTGCAACTTATAAAGATCATAGAACGGTGTTAAATAAAATTTTATTGGTTGGTCTTTATATCAAAAATCCAATTTTGTTAATTTTTTTTTCGTTTCTATATTTCCGGGTCAGTGTGCTATTCCGATAAGGAATATATTTCTTTTATTTTGGCGAATCATGGATATTGCCTGCTAATAATTAGAGAATCTCTGAATATCAATGTGAGAAACATTGATTTTTTTTTCTTCGGAAGCTATTTAATTACTATAGGGTTTATATTAACATTATTCGTAAACATCATCTCATCACCTGTTAAATATTAACACAAATTTCATAACTTATTTATACTCCCTGTTACCTATCATGATACATTTTTAAAATTATGAAAACACACCCAATTTCTTTGGAAAATAACCCAACACCCAATTCAAAAAATAGATTTAGAATCCCATCACCTAAACCGATCAGTTAGCTGAAATGTATACCCGATGTACTGTTTTCAATTTGCAACTTTAAAGAATTGTTTACTTTGGCTAAACTACAGCGGTGCTTTACTTTATGAACGTTGCTGTTTGAAGTATTATTAGATTCAATATTTTGTTATATGATCACCCTAATGATTAGCATATAGATGCAATTGGCCTTGCGTAGTGCAAGTAAAGACCTTGGGATGTTGTTTACCAAGAGGTTTAGCTGTAAGGTCACTACAAGAAATGACCGATAAATTAAGATCATGTTGACAGTTTTGTGACCCATTGTTTTCATACAAATAAGTAAACAGACAATTGCTGCCATACTTTACGAAACGGTTTTATTTTAGGAGATATTTGTATTCTTTCCAAATCGAATGCAAATGTGTGACCTATTTCAGTTATACATATAAAAAAATCCTTAGTAAATTACTTTATTGTCAGGAATATCCTTGAAAATAAACTTTATTGCTTTTGAAACTTTTTTCAAGTTTGTGGTGTGAATTAACACTCTTACGATTACATCATTTCATAAAGCATAGAAACATCCAAGTTGACATTACATCTGGAAAGTAAAGCATGCTAATGTACCATGTGACGCATCTGAGGTTGTTAGCCTTAATTTAATATTACATTTCCATAAAAGAATAGTGCATTTTGACCTTGACTTACAGAACATGATTTATTCAGCATTTATTATGCCCCAGGCAGTAAGAGGAGAAATGTTCATCATCTCTCCCTTTCGTTTTCATCAGAATTCATTTCAGTGACGGAAGGATGAAAACAGAATGATAATTAAACAGTATAATATGCTAGGAGTATAGTCGTATTGTTGCAGTTAGTTGTGCAGAATTATGACGTCAAATTATATTGATCTATGAATAACTGATGACAAACTGATGACATTAATCAACATTATTAGCATAATGCATTTTTATAATATCGTTTGAAAACAGGAACTCTTGCAGAGGCTAAATTTTGAATAACCTTTGCCAATTGACTTAGTTTGTCATTTTTTAATAATAAATAATCCCTAAGTATGTTATTGTCTATAGGATTCACTAAAACGAGGAAATGCTTCTCACATGGTAATTTTTTATCACAGTCATTTTGGCAATATTCTTCAACAGTGGAAGAAATATTACTGCCAGTAGGATGCTAACACAACTTTCTTGATTTTGATTTGTATTTATAAGAAATTAGTGCTCAGTTGTTCAATACTATTGCAAACATGATCAGCAGCATTTTTGTAGTTCACACCAGCAGTTTCAAAAATGACACATTACACTTTCAACGAGAATAATATTAATTGAAGCAAAGCCATAAAATAGAATTAACACTCATAACGATGAATACCGAGCTGATGACGTCACCATTATATATCCACATGTTGTGAGAAAGATGAACCCTTTGATACGCGAGGAAGCAGTAGGAGGGGCTAATGGGCTGAGAGGGGAGGGGATAAATTTCCCTCCCACACCCCCTCCAACTACTCCCACTAACGCCTACCTAAACAAAAACAACTGAAGGAGAAATTGATGGGGAAAGAATAACAATCACACTTCTATTGTTAGAATTATTTCATCAAGAAATACTTCAGTCTTCAATAACTATTAATTTACTAGATGACGAGTCAACTAGATTTCGGTTGTCTTATTTTTCAGATGCTTATTGAATCTATCCATGCTATTGCAAATAATTGGTGAAGATTTCCATTTACAAAAGATATGAAAAAAAAAAAAAAAAATGGTGGCCAACAAATCTATTTTCCGTTTGTATGTCTTGTTTCATTACCAAAATTGAGCAAACTTAGTATTTTCTAAAAGTAATCACAATAGGTTGTAACAAGAGGATAGAAAATTAACTAATAAAATTCTCCTGTATTGTTGTGCCATCCAATTTTTTTTTAGATTTCAACTATATTTTAAATAGGCTACTGAAATTTAACTTCTTGCTCCAGTCAAGATATTGGTTTCAACTTTCAAAAATTCCACAAATTTTTCTTCGAACTTCTCGTCGTTGCGAAAACCAATGCTTCTAAGAAGAATTCATTCAGTAATTCACTTTACCCGGTTTGCCGAATAGTGAATACGATATCTCTACGTAACGAATATTTCCCCTAATATTTATCGTGCTATTCCATACTTTTGTGATTGTATGAATTAATGTATTACGATAACTTATAATCTAACATACTCCATACAAACGATTAAATAATTCTACTCTATTTCTATACAATTAATGCTGTGTTAATTGTTTCCCTTTTGGGTGTTCTTTTTTAGTGCATCGTTATCTCATCATTGTTGTTTTTTGGTGCGTATAAAATCGCTATCCGCAACCGATAAGCATGTATTATGGTGTGGAGGGTGTTGGTTAGTCGGATTTAGCTACTGCGGGGAGGGATGATGTTTTGTGGTTGCCAAATGAAACCGTTTTTATGGGGATTTCTCAAACATTGACTCACTACCTCTACGTATAAGGAGGAAATCATCGAATTTTTGTGATGGTTTTTCTGATAAACACTTTAAGCCAAAAAAAAAAAAAAAAACATATTGTAGGACTATGGTGTAATTATTTTTCAAATTATATTTCTTAATTTCAACCTATTGATATTCGGTTTCTTACCTGTTTTACATTTATAAGTTTATTACAAAATAGTATTAGGCCTAATTTACTTTTCACTGCATTGATCAGTTCAGTACTTCTTTTATCTCAACCAGAGGCTCGAGTTTTATTTTTTAAATGATTTTATGAATCATTCTGTTGTTCGTATATCAAATTTTCTGGGATATCACCAAGCACATCCCCCTTCTTTTAATTAGTAACTCAATCTTCGAAATTTCGTATGACACCGGACTTTCATGATTCTGTAGAGAAATGTATTATGATGCGGAATTCCGAATGTCTGAGCATTGAAATTGATGAGAAGTTCAGAACTAAAAATTTCAAACATAAATTACATTTATCATAAAGAAGGTATATATCAGTAACTAAATATTAGGGAAAAAATTCAGTCTGGATTAGTGAACTATTGAGAAATTCTCATATAGCTCTCTCGCAAACATGACGACCATTTCTATTTAGCAAAATTGACGATTTTGAAAGGAGAAAGTATTGTATACAATAGTAAACAACAGCGGTCCTTTTGTCCACCCTTTTGTTAGGGGATTAGAACTGTCAAAATGTGCTAAGTACAAATGGTCGTCATGATTGCGAGAGAGGTATATATTTCGTTTCTCATTTGTTCGACTTTTAAAAATCATTAATCTCATCTGTTCTATATTCACTTCTGATATTTTCTCTATTTTATCTCATGAATCCTGCTTTTTCTCAAGCACTCGTACACCTCCAGGAAATTATTTCACATTGACTGTTTGCAAATTTCTTATATCATTTTCCTTCAAAAGTTCAATTTAGTGATGCAAAATAAAAGATCAATAGGAGAAAAATAACCTCAACTCTGCTGATGATGTTTGTTAAATTCTAAAATGTTTTATTAATTTACATGTATTATATTGAATGTGGTTTAGGATCCAAGGATGATATATACTATAATCTTGTTACCAAGAACTGATTTGATAATCCTTAATCCAGTCAATTGTGAGAGTTTTGTCACAAGAATCAGTGACTTTGTTCTTTAACAGAGTGACAATAATACTGAGGCTACAGGATAATTATCCTATCGTCTGATCTTTATATTATAAACATTATTTCTGCTGCTATACTGATTACTGATTCAGTAACTTACTAATTGTTTTATTTCCAGCATGCAAAAACGTGATAAAATTAGAAAAACGTATTTTAATTTAGGATTGATTTAAGATTAACTCATTCAGGAGTTGACTTTAAACATGATGCTCCACTGTTAACTTGCGCTGTGAAGGTCATAATTTAAATTTAAACGTATATAATGTCTTACACTTAAATTCAAATTAAGAAAATTGGTAGCAAAATGAAACTGATGGCGTTTTAGAGAAAGGTCTTCTTGATTACTTGTTAATGGAGATGTCAATAACATGACAAACATAATAACATGTTCCGCTACTCTGCTTTTCAATGCATTGTGTCTGTAAAAAGCTGCTGTTATAAAGTTCTCTAACTATAAGGGATATTGCGTAACTCTTAAGTAAAGACTAATTAGAGGAGGTTATAATAACTAACATTAAATGTCGATTAGAACCTTAAGTATAATTATCAAATTGCGAATTTTTGTTATTATGCTGATCATTAACAATAATCATCTTGTATTTTCAATGGTGATAAAAAAAATCTTGTTTTTTATTATTTTAATGTAAGTCAGTACATTTCATTTATAACTATTATATGCTTTTACAATAAATTCTAATAACATTTCATTGATATTTTTTATTGTTTCTACTTACCGGAGGGATATAGATATTTAAAGAGAACTATTTTAGTTGGTTCAATAAATAATATTGATATTCTATATGAAAATATGTATAAAGCATAATAATGCTTTGATTATAACGATGTTGCTATAACACATACCTAAACAAGATTTACGTTATGCGAAGAAGTGGACTCCATTTGACAGATACAAAAGAAAAATTTCATTGGCGATTGACCTCCCCAAGAGAGAAATTTAATCTAACCATGACAGAAGTTTGACTTAACTAAGACATAATATTGACCTACAGGAGGTTAAAGTTAACTAAACCTGTCCTAACAATTATAAGTGTTATTGTCTGAAGTCTCTTCCACTAAAAGAAACCTTCAGTTTTCATGCAAAGAAGAAAATAACATTAAGCCCTGTGGAGAGTGTGACCACTTTTAGTATGACCGTGTGATGGGGTCCAAAGATAATATCACTCTTGCTTATTTGGATCCTTTAAAGTGGAAAAGCTTCAGATCCCGAACAAGCTGCAAGAGTGCATGAAGAGAAACAATTGCATTACAATTCCACCGCTCCATATTTCATTGAAAAATATGATTTAAACAGTG
>JAQIWE010000470.1:0-22002 GCA_034698565.1 Campodea plusiochaeta | reverse complement strand
AATTCCCCCCCCCCCCCCCCCAAATGTGCATGAGAGTAATTTTTCGAAGAAAGTAACAATGTTTTACTTTTTGTCGTCACTTAAATTGCCGTTAGACGAAAAAAAAATCATTTTTCAAGAAAGTAGCAATATTCGAAAACATTTTCAAATATTCAGAGTTTATTTCAAAAAATTTATGATTTTATGACAAAATGTTGAATTTTATGACATTTTGAAATATTTCTGAAATTTTATGACATTTATGACAAATGAGATCCCTGATATTGTTATAATTGACTTAAAAATACGCATCGTAGTTATCTACTGATAACTATCATTCAGTCATTATTATTTTTTTGTAATTTATTACTATGCTACGTTTCACAGTGAACCTAATGTCTACTTATAATACGCAACAGTCGCTCTCTCCTTTAAAATGACATCATGTAGATTGTCAATTAATTTCAGGGCCATAGATAACAATGTAAGTTCAGGGTTACAATGTTTACTTCATTCCTAATACGAGATTTCATAACCACACCTGCCATCTATCGTTAGAAACGGCAACCTTTTGCAGACCATTGAGCAATGCTGCCATCTTGTGTTTGGAAACTGAAATATGGTGTTTTCATTTAACGATTTTAGACCGGTTAGAAAACGCACCACTTAAAATGACAAGAAGTAATTCGAAAGAATGACAAAAAAAAAAGAACTTCTGCACTAATTTGACAAAAACAGTCTTTATATTTTAGAAGCCTACCAATTTATATATTTTTATTTAAATTATAATTATGATTAATCGTGTGGGCCTATTGACTAATAAATAAATTTTAAAGAAAAAGCCAAAAAGGTAATGTTAAAATGTATTTTTAAAATTCTTATTCTAAGGCTAGGTCTATCCAATTTATTATTTTACCCAAATATTTGTAAAGTTCCGGTAGTATGGTACAGCTTTTTCAATAAGTTAATTCCTTGATTTCAGCGCCATCTGCAAAAGCAATTTTTTAGGAAACATTCTATTTTATTTATTTTGAGCTATTAATAATAAAAAGAATAATTTATTCTGATAAATCTTACTAAAATTTATTAGAACTATTAATTTTACTATTAATTATAACGCAAAAGACGTGAAAAGTTCATTTTCTTAAAAATTGTTTTTGCAAACGACACTAAGGACTTAAGCCAGGGGATTAACTTATTGAATATAACTGTAAACATCTTGTTTTAAAAAAAAATCTTTTATCACATAGGCATACTAAACACACTGATATGAAATAATACGCGGAACTAAAGGGTGGGCAGAGGAGGCAGCTGCCCACCCATTAGATTTCGAAAAAGTTAAAGAAATTCAGAAAAATAAATCTAAAACAATAAAAAGCGAAAAATGAGGCCAAAATTTCGCAAAATATCAGTAAAAATGGTTTAAAATAGGGACTTTTTACCATAAATTTACAAAATTTTCTACTCTCGCGCCAACCATGGTGGCGCTTCACGGACGATTTCCGACGGTATCATCTTTAAAGGTGCTTTTGCCCCTCCATTAGCTGGTTACGCCTAGAACTTAAAATTACTTTCGTCCCCTCCAAAATAAAATCCCTCGCCTTATTTTTGATTATAAACACCCTGTATTTATACAAGTGCATAGATATACTTGTTTATGTAGAGTAATCACGTTCGAGACGTACAGACGCATGCGCAGTGTATTATTACTTTTGCATCACAAGCTCACTCCACTCAGTCAGTTAGATAGTAAAATGAAAGAGAGACAGAAGAGAGAGAATATTGATGATGGAAAGACCCTCAACTGATAAACAAATAAATTTCAAGAGATGGAACTGTGATACATTGTGAATTTACATTGGATAGGTCATGGAGGTAAGTTTTTTGTTTAATGAAACAAATTTTGTCGTCAGAGTTTTCTCGCAACTACTATTTTAAAAGAACTTATCAATGAAATATTACAACAAATTACTTTTCCTTTATGTTTCGTTTTGTTATTTTGAGTTCTTATGAAACATCGCCTTAAAGGGACTGGACAGCGAAATAGATTTTTTATTTTATTTTATTGTACTTATAGTACTAATTTTACTATTATTTTTGGTGTAAAAATTATCTTTCTACTATTTTCTGTTCATGAGATATGGTGATTTGTAAAAAAAACAGCACGAGAGGAGTTACCTGTGAAGTGAAATTTTGGATCTCAGCATCTAATAGCTTTACAACAACCAAATAGTTTTATTTAATAAATTAATTTATTTTAAGGCTTTAAAAAAAAGAATGATCAAATTCTGACTTACGGTTCACAAGTTATAAGCTCAGAAAGATTTTGGAAAAGAGGTTCACAGGTAACTCAGTGACTTATCTGTGAACTTCCAGTGAGCATATCTGTAAAATGGCTTTACCGATTTTGTTCATTCCTTTTTCAAAAATCATCAAAAAAATTCAACAGCAAATACTATTATCAGAACTCAAAAAGTAGAAAATTGGCTGTTCAGTCCCTTTAACTGACTATACCTTGCATTACAAAAATAAATTAAGAACAAAAAAATTTCCACTCCAGTGAAACTCCAATCCGCGATCTTGATCTATCCAGGACCGTGATAAAATGTTAAGATAAGATTAAAAAAATGTTAATTAAAAAATGTATTATACTTTCTTACTGTTTTTTTTGTTATATCAATGAAATTGTAAATAATTTTTTTTTGATTTTGCTGTTTGTATAGCTATTAACCAATATAACTGATACCAAGTATCAATAACAGATTAATTTTTAATTCGAGTTTTGTTAGTTCGCATTTTCAAATAAAATTTGACTTAGTTGAAATAATAATAATAATGATGATAATAAGAAAAATCATTTTCGGAAAAGGGTTCTATAAATATTAAAATTTTCCTTGAAATATTTCAAATTTTCCCTATTTTGAGGTAACCACTATTCTTAGAAATAACAACAATATTTGAAAGTGAATGGAAAATTCCAATCAAACAAAGATTTTTTACAGAAGTTCGCAAATTAAAAATAATAGAACCAACAATGGTTCAGACGGGGCCTACACCCCCCCCCCTAGATTCGTAGCCACTGGTTATAACTGTTGTCGTGTATAAATTAATGTAAAAAACTAAAATTAATCCCAAAATCAAATACCTAAATAAGCTTATTATAGAACAATAGAAGTAATATATATATGATATAATGTGAATCTGCTTTATAATGTTTAATTGTTTATTTTAAGTAGGTTGTGGAACTTTATTATTACTGACGTATTTCCGGTTTTTGGGCGTGACTAACCTGTTTTTATAGAAAATTACAAAATATCTCTAACAGATGAGTTATTTGAGATTATTTTTAATAAAAAATAGTAAATTTGTCCTCCCGTTCCTTGGTTTCTTATAAAATTGATGAGAGTAGAAATTTATATTTCTTATTATATCCACAACACATTTTATTAAATTATATTTTTCATGAATATTAATTTCAACATCAATTTCCATTAATGTAATTTTATTCCCTGCTCTATAAAATATTCATTGGTAAAAAAAGATTATTTTATTAATGTTTAAAATATTAATTTCAAACAAAAGCGCGCGGCAAATCCGACGTATTCCTTTTTGTTACGATAAAGAAGAAAACAGTTGTCTGGGTTTTTATCTGTCTTGTAAGCCGGCATTCATCATATCTTTATCCAAGATGGACGTGGAGTGGATGAAATTTTTATGATTGTGAAGTTTACTTTAGATTTACAGTACTTTCATGACAATACACAACAAACTAATGAAGTAGTATTATAGGAGATAAGGTAAGAATTAAATAATCAATTATAGTTTTGTTTTAAATGAAAAAATAAAGTATATTTATGGTAAAAACAATGTGACTACTTACAAGTACGGGAAGGTACAAAACTTATTTTTTGGTTTGTCAGCTCTGTTTTGAAAGGATAAAATAGGCTATTTAATTAGTAGGGTATTTATAGATATGATTTAATGAATATAATGTTCTGTTAATTCAGTAAATAGTTGTTAAGATTATAAAGGTAGGTGTCTGTGTTTTCTATCTTCACACCTTAGGTCTAATGATTGATTCATAAAGGGAGTGTGTTACCTTGTCTCTGTTGAGACCCCTGTGGACCTATTTTTGTTGAATTTGTCGGAATTTAAGAGCTTTGGGAGTTTCTGACTTTTCTTATAATTTAAACATGTGCTCTAGGTCTATGTGCTTGACCCTTTAAAAAATTGGTGATTGAATTATCTGAAAACGGGCATTGTAAACTTGTAGATTTCATTATTTTACTGCTTTAATGATACCGTAACATGTATTTTGTTGAACAATGTGGATAACAAATAACCAAACTTCTAAATGTTCTCATTTGATTTTAGAATTTCCATATTTTCTATTTAAAAAAATTACGCTCTACGGTATTCTGTAAGTTACTAGTCACAATTTGACAGCCGAACTTCAAGACTTAAGTTCTGTATTTTATTAATAACACATCAATTCCTGAATCCGTCAAATCTTCGATCGACATTGGTCTACAAAATACAATAAATCAAATTTAATAAAATCTAAAAATTTGTAGTTAAAAGAAAAATCCATATAATATAGTGAGGTTTTATATATCAATTGCTTTATCAATAGGAGAAAACATAAAATACTGATGCTGTAGCCTACCGTAAAACATTCTAAGACAAATTTTGTGAAGAATTTCTGAAACATCTGGAATACAGAGTTGACAAATAAAAGCCTGACTGGTTTTTTACAGAATGGATTATGATTCTTTTTGTGAATATGTTTGCTTTTTAAAAGGTTAGTTGTGTTAGTATTCAGATAATACACACAATACAAAATATTTTTGAAACTGTTAAAATTATTTTGGTTAGGTTATTATGAGTTACCAGTAACTCTTGAAACTTTTTGAAATATATTTTCAAGAGATTTGTCTTACTGTCCATACAGCGCAACATCAATACTGATCGATAGTATAATCCCATTGCTTCAAATGGAGCGATACTGCCGTTCGATATTGATGTTGTATTGTATGGGCAATAAGTACCACACAGAGCAATGAATAATGTCTAGGATGCATTGGGCAACAAAATCAATAGCTATTTGGAAATACTCAGTTGAAGGATTTTAGCATAAGATGAATTTCTCTCATCGTTCATTTATAAAATAATCTCTTTGAATTTATTTGTAGACTAACAGACATGATGTTTACAAGTGTTGTTAGACCATTCTATAATGATGCTAATCTCTGAATGTCTTCTACCTACATCACCTTGTTATGTTTTATATTGGTACAAAAATAGACCAAAACAGTATTACTGGGTGTTCAAGCTGAAGGAAGTTTTTTTTAACTAAATCTTATGTGGATCAGCTACTAGAAGCTGGTTTTAAAATGTTTTTAGAACATTTTGGTGTACTTTATTACGTATTTTCAAAGAAATTTTTTTTGTCTTCAAAATTAAAAAAAAGAATCAAGTGGTCCAAAATTGGCCTGTAATAATTTTATTTTAATAATAGGCCTACAGTAAGTTATATCAGAGCAAATTTAGAAAAAAATATTTTTTAACGGGATGTTCAGTTGTCTCCTAGATTCTTGTAAAGGATACAGGCATAGGCTCACACACTTGATTTTTAGGTGATAAACACTTGTTAATATTTAGATAGTTTTACCCCTAGTAGTTGATATAACAATAAAATACAAAGAAAAATTTGGGCAGATGTGGGAATCGAATCCGACACCTCTGGCTTACCGGGCGAGCGTCTTAGCCACTCAACCAACATGCCACACCATTAATCTTTATATTTTAAAGTTATATCTAAGTCACTATCCCAATAGTATAATATAAAGGGAAGAACTATTTATTATTTATAAACAAGTGTCAATAACCCATCAATTAAATTTAATATTTATAGAGAAGGCAAAGATGACAATATACAATGTTAATATTTGGATGGTTTCACCCCTGGCAGTTGATATAACAATAAAATACAAAGAATTTTCTTTTTGTTATATCAACCGCTAGGGGTAAAACCATCTAAATATTAACATTGTATATTGTCCTTCTTTGCCTTATTATAAATGATAAATCACTTGTTGCACTTGCACTGCTTTAAATGTAGCCTAAATTGGTAAAATACTATGACATTGCTATTTCCCTTCACATAAATTATTGTACTGTCAACAGGGCAGTCAATTCTTACACAGAAAGTGTCTATCATATAAGCTTCCCAATCTCATTGTGTTAAAAAGTAATCATGTCAGGAACACATAAATTTACTAATCCTAGCCTATAACAAATACTGTCAAGAAAGTATAACATTTATAAATGTAATAATCTATATTTATTACATTTTCAATACTTTGTACTAAAACTTTACACTCTTTACAGTTGTTCAATAAAGAAAACTATTCAATTTTATTAATTTTTATTTAAAATTTTCCTAATTTTATATTATTGTTATATTATAGGCCCATACACATTTTTTTACAAGTCTTATTTTACTACCTTAGATTATAAATAGCTTGTGTGAATCTAATTGCATGTTCTGTTGTTTTATGTGTATTGTTTTGCATTGTAGTTGTTTAGTAATTAATGTGCATAATGGTTGTTTAGTAATTAATGTGCATAATGGTTGTTTAGTAATTAATGTGCATAATGGTTGTTGTATGGTTAATGTACTGTATTGCTTTTTTCTACATATATGTAATTGTTTTCAGGCTTGTGTGTCTTTGTTGAATTTTAGAATATGAAAAAAAAGGTTGTGAAGTTGTATAACAGCATCATTTACACGTGTCAGAATGGTAAGGAGAAAAAGTAGTCAAATTTCAGTTTGGAGCATGAATTAGATGCCTTGTAGTAGTGTCAGCATGTTTTAGTCATTTTCAGTTCAACTTGTTAACCTTTCTTTCTTGTTCTAAGAGGCTGTGCTTTTCAAATCAGATGGTGAATTTCGATAAGTTGACATAGGCCTTATTTTTAAGGGAATTTTTTTTTAAGTACCAGTATCGTAATGTAATATAATTCTCACTTAAAGGTACAGTCCGTGTCAACATCTATTTTTTCTGTTTCAAATGTTTATAATATTACTCGTAGTATTTTTTAATGATTTTTCGAAAAAGAGCGGTTGCAATGAGCAAAGTCATTTCTTAGATACAGTCTTCTAAAGTTTGTAAATAATGACGTCACTGATGATAATAACTTCATTAAGAAACTTTCGGAGCTTATTACCAGCGAACAGTTAGTGATAAACTGAGGGGTATAAAGCAAGAATAATCCAAGTGCAATTTTTGAATAAAATGAATTATTCACGTTTTCGTAGACTACAAGAGGTATACTAACAAGGGCAATAAAGTAAACTAAGTATAGAAGGCCAATAAACTACCATACCCACTCTTGCATTAAGAAAATTTTGCACTGTCCTTCGTGCAAAAGTGATCCAAGTCACTTAGATCTCAAAACTATGAAAGCATCACTTGGATCATTCTTGCTCTATATCCCTCAACTGATCATTCTTAATCATAAAATAAATTGCTTTATGTATTGTAGATAGTTGGTTATGTCAGAAAACGAGATATAAAATATTACTGGATTATAATGACGTCACTTGCAATTTTGTACATTGTTTATAACATATGTCAGGACCAAAAAGTAGTATGGTAGGTGGTAGCGTGATAATTTTTGCACCAAAAATTAGGCTATATAAAAAAAATGAGTTTTTATTACATAATTTTTAGGGAAATTCTATTGCTCTGGACTAACCCTTTAATAAAACCCATTTAACATCAAAATGAACCATGAAGAACTAAATTTTGTGTATTACAATATATTTCATTTACTAATGGAATAATTTTGACATTTATAGAGGTCTCGATAGTTGGTAAAAATAAAGCATTTAGTTTTTGGATGATGGAATTTTTATGATACAGTACTTTTGTAGGTAACACACAATTCGCTTTAAGGTATCATACCTCTTTGTGATATAGTACTTTTGTAGGTAACGGCCGTAACGCACAATTCACTTTAAGGTATCATACCTCCTTATACTACAGCAAACTAAATTGAATGGTGATATTTATAATGTGAGATCTAGATATTTTGTTAGACCCATTAGAATTGTTTGCATGTTTGTTGATATTTTGGAGAGCCTTGTAACATGACTGCATGGATGATGGAATTGCATGTATCTGACATTTAGTTTTCATTGTTGGATCCACTGATTGTTGATTTGCAATAATATTGTAGGTGTATAGTAAAATATTTTAGTAGATAATAGCATGCAGTAATAAGGAGATATTGAAATCATTTTATATCATGGACTGAACACTTTTTTTTTAATATTTTGGATGGTGTTTTGAATTGATACTGAACAGTGAAACTGAGCAATGTGTAATTGTTCAATGCTAAAATAATTCAGTCTAACTATACATAATTATTTTAAAAATCATTATTTCTGAATTTAGATACTGATACAGAGTAGTGTATGTACTGTATTGTATTTCTAATTTCTAAACATAATTGTGGTAAGTTGTGTTTACATAGCAGGCATTCTTTCATATTGTGTGACATGGTTTAATATGACAGTGCTTTTCTACATCACATTTCTAAAATTAGAAGTTGGCATCTCTTCTGGAAAACCTCCATACAAATTATTATGTGTTTACAAACTTACTTGTAAATGTAAATTATATAAGTATTCTACAATAGTCACTGTATTTACTTTTTTGCATATTGAAATAAAACTATAAATATTTTAGAATAAGGTTTATTTGGTACTTTTTGTTCTACAGCGTGTAAAAAGCTCTTTTTCTTATGCTGTAGGTTTAAGTTTTATCTAAGTAATTTTTACAGATTCTCAACAAAGTAAATTATGTTATAGAAAATTATTAAAAATATTTTACTTGTACACGTATCCCTTACTTATAGTGTAAAATTTACAATGACATTTATTATTTTCAGCTAATATTATTGGTTATTGACATGAACATTGATGTATTCTGACAGTTCTGCCAAAAATGTACATTATTATACAGAACCATTGAAAAAAAAAAGACATTGTTAGGCTAGTCCATGTGTGTTAAATATTTATTTAAATGTAATTTTGTTATGCTGGAAAGTTCTGGGAATTTATAAAATTCTATTAACATACCAGTATTTATTTTACTATTGTAATTCATCATTGATTCATAAATATTTTGCAATTTACTAAATTGGAAAGATAGGAATTTCTTCAAAAGGGTAAATTGTTGCATGTAAAATGGCTATAATTTTTTTTTATCAAAATGATGGTTTATAAAAAAAATTCATAGATTGTAAGAAATTTTTGAATTCATAATTATGTACTGTAGAGAGAAAACTGTATTACTATTAGGTTCTTTAAGTTTACTTTAGTTATGCTATGTTAGAACATGACATCACAGTTTATTATGGAAGAATAAGACAAAATGGAAATTTCATTTTCCCCTTGATTCCATGTGTAGGGTTTAATGGAACCTTTCAAAGGCATCATAATTTCAGTTTTAAAATGCAAGGTCTCTGTAATATATATAACCATACGATCATTATAAAGTTTAATTTTTAATATAATAATATGTGAAAAATACAGCAGTAGTTTACCTTATGCATATTTTCTATATACAGTAAACCTACCAAGGTTTTTTTTGTTCATTTCAGTATTATAAAATTCAATACCCTTTTAAAATGAAAATCACATGTGTTACTTTTAAGCAGATGGAAGAAATATGAATGACACACAAAAAAAATTGTAAACGTAATAATGAACTATGATTGCATAATGTCAAACTAACACATCACTGTGATTAATTTGTTTCCTGGTGCCTTTGTGATGTTATACCAGTTCAAAATAATGTGATTTGTATGATTATCTAATTTTAAATACTTTTTTCTTAGGATTAGACTTATTCTTTTATTTCTCTAGTCAAATGTATCAGCATGTGTGCTCTAATATACTGTAAATGTTATACAGTACGATAAGTGTAAAAAAGTTATATTATTTTATAATATTTATTAGATTATTAAAATCTTATAATTTTATATACACATACAGTATCATCGATAACATTCTGACACTGATTAAAATAACTTTTAAAATTATGCAGTATGAGTAACTTATTTAAAACTTGGAATGTATTAATTGATTTTAGAAAACTACTTATCACTACGTTTACATGAAGGCATTAAATCTGTATTTGCGATTTGGCAGCACACTAAACTGAAGTTTAGAACAGTAAAATGACTGAACTAGAAAAGAAATGTGCATTTTCTGATTTTGGTCTCTGCATGCAATCATAGTATATGTTACAACATCTGGTTGTTGTTGTATAAATGGAAAACATACACTCTGTGACAGTTTTCAGTAGACTTATTTCTCAACTTTAAAAACAATGTACATTGTGTAATTGTGATGAAACATTATCCCAATTTAATGTGCAAAATGAGAACTTCTCAACTCCAAGTCATGTGTTTTTGTGAAGGTATAATGTTCTTTGTGGATTTGGGGCATTTTTTTTAGTCAACCGTAATATTGTAAACGTGTATTAATGGGAACTATCAGCAGTTGGAACTTTTCTATATATATAGAAAGTGGGAACATTGTGAATAAACAAAAAATTCAATAAAAACCTGATTCTCGTTTTGACTCTTAAATCTCTACTTCATTATAGAGTTTGTTTCACTTTGATTATACTTCACATTTGACTTACAAGGACATGCTGTTTTGCTATTACTTTCTCACTTTCTCAAACTAGGCTACATTGTTAAATTTTTATAAGAACTTCATCATCAATACCATTCTTAAGTATTTTTGTCCAAATAGTAAAAGTTTAGAACAGATTAGGAATAAAATGCATTCCCCAAAGTTAAAAGCGGAATATAATTTAAATGAAATGGACAGTAATAGTGCATAAAATAATACAAAAGGCATGTACAGTAATCTAGTAAAATGCACTAATAATGCATGAAGTATAACAATATTAAACATTTCCAACTTTCTTATTCCTCAGGTGCAACCTGTCCCACCAATATGAAATTCTTTGGTCGTTCAGTGGGTATGGCAAAGGCAGCCTCCATACTCCTTGCACTTTGGTTAGTAGCAATACTTCTAATGACTGGGAATTTCTTATCTCCTCATGAAAATGGTTCAGGAGATGGTAATGATGAGTTATTTCAAAGGAGATTAAAACATGCGCTAGGAGATTTGGAGGTTATTAAGAAACAGAACTACGACCTGCAGAATTTTCTGAAGGAATTGGGGAAGTAAGTGGTTCTTATGGAATTTTGTTTTTGTAACATAATTATAAAAGAATATGTTAAGTTTTTTTATACTTTACTTACAGTGCAGTAGCCTGTAACTTGGGTAAAAATAAAATTAATAATTCCTCTCATAAACAAAAGAAAATTAATCAGATAAATTTGATGGTTAAATGTTTTTTGTATTAATAGCATAATTATGTAAACTAATTTGTTCCCTAGTCTTAACTAGGGCGTGTAATCCCGGGATACTGGTATCCCGAAAAATAGTGATACCTAAATACCAGTATTAGGACCATCAAAATACCGGCATTTCGGTATTAAATATATCACTTTTTTCACTCTTTTTAGGCACTTATTATTCAATTTACTCCTAAAAATCATGGAAATCGCAGTTTTGAAAATTAAGAAGCTCATATTTTTTATCGCATCATGACTACGGTCTATCAGGGAAAAATAAACATATCAACAACTTAAATTTCAAAAAAAGTTTCATAGGCAGTCTATTTTCTGGAGTTTTCAAAAACATTTTCTTTAAGAACATATTCTAATTCTCTAAAAACGATAATCCGAGATCCCGGTATTTCTGTATTTGAATATCGAAATATTGGTGTTGAAAAAACACTCCGGTATTGCAAGCCCTAGTCTTAACATAAAATACCATTATCTTATAATAAATTCTAGACTCCCACTTGCAAATAAAACGCTTAGGCCTACTTAAGTATCTTGCTAGACTAGTTTTGGTAATTCTTCCAAGCCCTACTTTATATACGAAATACCATTATCTATTTATAAGAAGTTTTTATTTAAAACAAGCAGGTGCTTAATAAAAACAACATCCTAATGATATAAATTATAATTTTCTTCTTAGATCTGCTGATACTCAAGAACTGAAATCAAAACTACAAGCAGTTCCACATGGTTTTATTCCTGGTTAGTTCACTTTATTTGTATTTAGATCATTTTTGTATATATTTTTTTAAATTCCATGCTCTTTTGAAGATTTTGTCATATGTTGGGGATGAGGATATATTTAGACCTACCTTGGAAATGGTTTTGAAGGATTAACCTTTTTAAGTGCCTTAAGAAACTGTATCAGATGTAAATTAGCACATTTTTCAAATGGTATTCTCATCATCAATGTATTTATCATGCTCCCTTTTCATAAATTTTTTTGTCTGCGAGTCAGAATTATGACTACAGATATTAATTACATTATCAGAAATTCATAAAGTTATATAATACTGTTCTAATTTGCAATTATTTATTAACTTATAAAATTTCAGAAAATTGAGGTAAGGTTTGCTGAAATCAGTATACACTCGATTAATCTGTGGCATTACCAATTATTTTTTGTTTACCTAAGAATATTTACTCTGAAATTGAATTAATATTAAGTGGTATTCATTGTTAAGCCTTATTTAAAAATATACTTGTTGATACAGATGTTTTTTCTACTTGTAAATACCATAGCAGTATTTTATAAGCAACATAAATTGATTTTAAATATCAGTATAAATGAGCTATTACAGATACATCAAAAATATATAACTAGACTTAAAACATAAATTTAAAGTAAATTTTGATTCATTGTAATCTGAAATATAATATCTATAGACCTACTAGGAGTTTATTTTCAAATTTGGATGTGAAGTGGAAGACGTTTTTATATATCTTGAGAAAATCCTTCAACAGATTTGCGTACTTTCAAAATAAATGTATCATAGTCTTTTTATTATGAGTAATACACATAATCTAGACCTACTGTGTAATGTATGAAAAAACTTTTATGTTAGGGCCTAAATGATTCTGTAATGACGATTACTTTATTTATTTCAGTTGACAAAGGTGAACCCCAACTTGAATATGAAGTAACGAGAAGGAGAGTTGAAAGAGATGTACGTGAATTTTGGTATTATATGAGTTCACAACTAAAGAAAATAAAGAAAGCTGCTGATGCTAGAGATACTAATACAGGAAAAATTATAAAAGATACTCTAGAAGAAGGAGGGGATCATAAAAGGTAATTTATTTTTAATAAAAATTTATATTCTTAGCTTCAGAGAAGTTTTAAAAAGTGAAATTTGAAGTTTCACTAATTTACAGTATAAAAACGTTGCGGTTCATAGATTTTACCAGTATGAGTGACTAAATTCTGTGTGATGTATACAGTAGTTTGTTAAATTACAATGATGAAGTTTTTCAAGTTTTGAGATAAACATTTTGAAAATAAACATTTATGTATTTCAGTGAAAACAACTTTATTAGACCCTATTATTATGCTTGTCCATATTTTAAAACTTTAAAATAATTTTAGTAACTCCTTTAACTATAAACAAGTAATATACAGGAGCTGTTGTTTTATTGTTAACTACAATAAATATTATTAATTTTTTATAAGTAAATATTGTAAACAATATTATGTGTTGTAGTTATTATAGAATTTTCAATTTAAGTGTAATAGAATCCAAAAGTGGTTCTATAGCATACAGTAACTCAAAATTGTAATTTAAATTTCAGAGTTTTAGAACATGACTTAGATCACTTAAAGGAGGTGGATGGTTATGAATCATGGCGTGAAAAGGAAGCACAAGAATTAAGTGATCTTATTCAATTACGATTAAGAAAACTACAAAATCCGGCAGATTGTTCCAGTGCTAGGAAGTTAGTTTGCACAGTTAATAAAGTAAGTTCAAATTAAACATTAGTAGTTTTAGTTTAAAGTATTACAACTTGTGTCAGAGTTTGACAATTCTGTGGGCAGTTCTCAAAAATTATTGGTTTGAACCTTTTCAAAGCTTACTTTGCAGTAATTCTTAAACTAAAAATGCTCTTTTCAATCACTGCTATGGATTGAATGTGTTTTAGAAATATTGACTGTCTTGTTATACCTTCTAATATATCATATAATTTTAACCTATTGTAACTTAAATGAGCATGTAGAATTATGCTAATGAGTATAATAATATAAATATTTTGAGAATGAGTGTTCAAGTACAGATCATTTTCACAAACATGTAAACTTTCTAAATATTATATTAGAATCTTTATAAATGATATGACTTAACTGACGAACTACATTGCGTTGGAAAAATAAATTAAGAACAAAAATAATTTCGGCTGAAGTGGGACTCGAACCTACTACCTCGGTCTATGGTCGTGGGTTTGAGTCCCACTTGAGCGAAAAAATTTCTTGTTACTTTGTCAATAAATAAATAAATAAGTAGTTCGTCAGTTAAATCATTTCATTTATAGTTATTCCTTTCTAATAATTTAATTTAAAATAATATTAGAATCTTTGATGAATAAATATAATAAAATGTACTCTACTTTAATACGGAACTTAAATTGTCACCAGATTTCCACTGAATTGAAAGGGGTTAATTTTTTATCTATTGTTTTCCACAAATACAATAATCTATTTTCCTAACTCATACACTTTCCATGTTTCAGGGGTGTGGTTATGGATGTCAACTTCATCATGCTGTGTATTGTTTTATAATAGCATATGGTACAGATAGAACTATGATATTAAAATCAGCTGGATGGAGATATAATGTAAAAGGATGGGAAGATGTGTTTCTTCCTGTTAGTAATACTTGTTTATCAAGAGATGGAGCTTCAGTTTCAAACTGGCCAGGTAAAAGAGAACAGAAAGAATTTGGTGGGTTACTGGAATGGTGTTTATTAGAGAAACGGAGTTTAAAATAGTTTGTGAATACAGTACTGTTGTAATTTTATAATTTAATGACTAGTTTTAGGGTTTTTTCTTCTTCAATATTTTTTAATTATAACATTTGTAGCTGAAGGAATAATTGCAAGATAATATAACTATTGAAGTAGCCTATTGATATAATAGTCATTTTCACCTGTAGTAATTAGCTGTAAATGTTGGAAATTGTAGAATATAATTTTTTCTGAGGGATGCAGAAAAGAGAAGAAGGGTTTCATTTTGAGTTGGCAGAATAGCTATTTTTTTTAAATGTTATCCAAGGGAGAGAATTTTTTTAAAGTGATACTAGGTCTTCATATTATTTTATACAGTAAGTTTGAACTTTTTGCAACATTCAAATTAATAGAGTACCAAAGCTCCCTTACTGAAAATAAAATACAACTTTTCATAGGTCTTAGCACAGGTATATCCTGTGACCCATATTAATAAATAAATAGTTGAATTATAAGACTGCCAAACTTGAATTATATGACTGCTGGTACTACTAACATCATACTTTATTTTCCATTTGCCTTCAGGATCTGAAGACACTCAGGTAGTTGAACTTCCAATAATTGATTCTTTATCTCCTCGACCTGGTTTCCTTCCATTGGCTATACCAGCTGACCTATCACAACGTTTAGTAAGATTACATGGAGAACCATTTGCATGGTGGGTTGGACAGTTCCTCAAATATCTTATTAGACCACAGATGAAAACAAAAGCTCTCTTAGATGAAGCGGAGAAGAAAATGGGATTCAAGAAACCTATTGTCGGGTAAAGAAATTTACACTTTGATTGTTTTTCTAATTGTCTTTATTTTAAGTTTCAAATGATAATTAGATTTTTAATACCAGAAGTGTCTTCTTACAATACTCGAAAGTTTTCTCTATGCAGTATGGTAGTAGGCCTATCATTATTTTCTTCATATCTCTGTGCTGCATTATAAATCGCCTTATACAGTGTTCACGGAAACAAAAGTCCAACCAGTATATCATTTCAGTATATCATTGATAAAGAAATACAATGAATGTACTTGCCTTTTGATATTTTTGGTTTCTGAAGTTAATTTTTAAATGCACAGTATATGATTGAAATGTCAAAACCAAATAAATTACTTGTAATGGTATTCAATAAGGAAAACTAATTCTAAAGTGTAGTTTAAAAGAAAAAGCCTCTTGTAATATATTGTAATTATTTAAAAGGTATTGAAGTGAAGGATGGAGAAAAGTTTAGGTAAATGAACAGTAACATTTTATGTTAATATTTTATTATTATAGGTATGAAGAACTTTTCTTTCTAGTGTCATGTCTTAGAACTGCTAAAATATCCATGTAACACTTCTGCCAGGAAAATTGCATTATGCAAACATTTATTAAAATATATGTTGTTAAATCTTCTACTGTTTTTCCTAACTAATTTTCTTTGTTTCCTTTTTCTGTAGCATTCATATTCGTCGTACAGATAAAGTTGGTACAGAAGCTGCATTTCACTCATTGGATGAATATATGGTTCATGCTGAAGAATATTTTAAAAAGTTAGAAATGAAAGGTGCTGTAGATAAAAGAAGAGTCTATTTAGCTTCTGATGATCCAAAAGTTATCAATGAAGCAAGATCAAGGTAAGGTGTAGTTTATAACAAAATGCATTATTCAAATATTTAAAAAAAATCATAACTTTTAGTAAGTACTGTATTATGATGATAGATGACAGTGTTCAACACTTCTAATGATAATAAAGATAACTTTAGTCAGGGTTAGAATTTCATTTTTTCAAGCACTAGCCACTAAGGCTAGTAAGTTCTGAAAGTTACTAGCCAAAAAAGTAATTTTGCTAGCCAACCAGTCATTCAGTCTGCTTTCAAACTGTTCATTTGGTTTTCCCAAAGAATTGAAAGTTGCGGTATGCTTTTTAAACATTTGAATGAACCTATTTTATATTTCATTGATGTAGACCAATAATATTGAATTTAGCAGCGTCTTTTAACACATCTCCGTAATGCTGAAGTGTCAGTAATAATGTGGACATATAATGTTGAGTCTAATAGTGATTAAGTGCCTTTTAACACTACATTGGTCGTCGATGGTCGTAAAAATTCTGAAAATATGCACTGGCCAAGTGGGCTAGTAGAGTTTCGATTTCACTAGCCAAAAACGAAATCTACTAGTCTGAGGCTACCAGGCTACCACGAAATTCGAACGCTGCGTACAAATAGTGATAAAATGGGAAACAAAAATTAATTTAACGTGAATGACTGACTTTGACCTTCATTTGGGTCAATAAAGACAACCTATAATCAGTATCACTATTTGGTAATAGCATTCCCAGTTATTTCCAGTAAATACCTTTTGGAGTTTTTCACCCAAAAAAATTTTCTCTTTTTCAGGGGACTGTATTTCGAAGGCTATTATAAAAAAGTGATTCAAATTCCAGTTTTTCATTGACTCAAATGAAGATAAAATTTAGATATTCATGTAAATTATTTTTTGTTGGCCATTTTATTACATTTTTACTGAAAAGGAAAATATGTCAATTTACCTCTTATAACAACTTTCATTTAGGATACATTTTTTATGGATGACTGTATCGGTCGTAATCCGGCAGCAATTTATTGTTACAAAACTATACATCGATGGAAAAAGAATTGCATGAACTTTCAATTGGTGTTTATTTCATTAATGTAGAAGTGTTTTGAGAATTTACATTTTGTAAATAAGTGCAATTTTTTTGGGCCTCCCTGTACATTAGAATCCAATTCTGATAACAATGTAGTGGAGTAATACTCTTTTCAAATAATGTGTCTACATAAATTTAGTATGTAAAAGAGATAAGTGAAACAAAATTTGGTACAGAAAATAGTACACTCATATTGATATGTATTTGAATACAATATCAGTGTAGAATTGTCATCAGGTTAGTATCATAATTCGTAACTTTAATACAGTGTTATATCTAACTATAATTCAGAATCCAATAAAGGAAGTCTTTAGCTAGTGTTTGCTGACAGAATTTCCAACAATCTAATAGTGTATTATCAAAATATAGTAGTACTCTCTTTCACTTAAGGAATAGATGGAAGTTCTACAGAGAATGGAAAAAAAAAACTCTCTTCAGAACATGAGAGAACTCTATGAAGAGAATGATCACTGAAATTTCAATGAGTACAGCAAACAATCATGCTCTTCATGGGATTCACACTTCTGTAAGTGAAATAGTACAATAGAGTAAAAAAAAACAATGCAAATCCAGTGTTAGCACTGTAAGGCTAGCAAAAATGCTGTTTCACCACGTCTCTAGGTGTGACATGGTCTAATTAAATTGAAATTCTGCTTAATTGATAAATAATAATATAAATAACCTACATTATATTTTACGACAAACCAAGATAATATAAGTTCTTTTAAGTGTCCATAAAAATTAATATAGCAATATTAGGCAGTAGTTCCAAAAAAAGAATGCAATAGTTAGTATAAATTTTGTACCTTTCTTAAGAGTAGTCCATGTGAGATATTCTCAGCTAACATAAATCCACAAACTAAATGTTGAACAGGACCAGCTTCACCACAATGAGGTCTTAATACCAATGTGTTCAAACCTCGTTCCCTACAAACACAAGAAATAATGAATGAATCTAAAGCTTTATGAAGATGTTGAGTGACCAATAGAACAGAACAAGTTACAAAATCACTACACACATTTTTTAACCGCCGGAATTAAAATGAACTGATTGTTAAATGAAATAAAATTCCAACCATTTACACTTTCAACAAAAACTTCCAACATATCTGGACATTCCAATAAATAATTTTCAAGACTTCAACAATAGACTATATAAATTCACATAGATATGGTAGGAGTTGAGTTGGAACAGTCTAGACTCAACATAATTTATTCATTGCTATTTATTTGTTTACATGTTAATATTGTGTATTGGGATGGATTTTGCATAATTTTACATTTTGAAGCTGAATATTGCATATAGAAAAAATATTTATTTTGTCCTTACTTTCTGAAGTGGTTTAAGACACATAGGTTTGCATATGTATAGTACAAATAATATCCATATGGTGGATTTTCTAAATCATTCCATTGATCAGGAGTAGGTGCATCTTTATCAAATAAAGGATTCTCTGGTTTACTCTCATCATCAACAGAGTCAAATCCTACTACCTGAAATAAATAAACAAACAAATATTAACAATGTAACTTTCAAGTTTCAGCATTTTTGAAAACAAATATGATTATTAATGTAATAATGCTTCATACATGCAGAATAATAATGTAATAGTTACTAAAGTTGTCCATTCTCAGATAATTTTTGTATATCTAAATAAACATTTTTTATACATTATCTGTTAAGTGGCTGTGTTTTCAATTTTAATGAGAACTGCATCGCTTATGAAAGAAATGAACAACAACGTTAATTTTCAAAAATTTCTCGACATTCCTTTTATTCTGAAAAGTATTAATTTCACTAATAAGCAAGGAAACTGTTCTTCAATGCTACAACTAATGTTCAAGCCTTTAACATTCTAAATATTCTCCTTTAAAATGAGTGGAAGAAACATGTTTAGTTGCAATAAATTCCATTATGTTTTCTTACATGTTGAAGAAAAATGTGCAATTCAGGATGACTCTTGGGATCATTTGTAGCTTCAAACAGTGGAAGAAATATATTCTCAATGATTTCTTCAAAACAGTTTATCAGTTTGTTGGTCTTGAAGATATCACTGAAAAAATCATTAACTTATTAGTATTTTCTACATACTGTAATTATATTGATAATCATTAATTTTTTTAAATGCTAATGAACTAATTAATGTCTTTGAAATTTGAAAAATGCTAAGTAAACTCCGGAAACAAACAATTACCACACCAAAAGTATACCAAAAAGAAGCAAAGCATTATGCTCACTAAGACATTGGGACTGGAAGAGGCCATTACAAGATTATCCATTTAACTAGTTAATATGAGGGGGCGTACCGAAAGTAACTGCAATTCCTTCATATTTCAAAAAGTATTTGTCCGATGTAAATGTGATTCATACATATTGTAGTAAATGTAGTTGACGATATACAAAATAAATTTCAGCTTGATCCATACATTGTTACCTATTTACCGGGACTTCACATACATCCGTTTTGAAACACTTTTATACATTAACAATGTTTTGTAAATGAAAAATGAGACCTTTATCATTTAAAAATTACATTCCATGTATAAGTTTGTTTTTAAATTTCCAAATAGACAAAAATCAATCAACTTTTCTCTGTTTATTGTTGTCCAGAAACCAAACCGGGGTTAAAAACAAATGTAGGCATGCATAATCTTCAACACCTGAATAGTTACAGTTCGAGAAAAAGTTTATACTGACTCATTAAGAGATAAATGTTGCTAAATTTATGGCAATTTTCTGTGAAAATGGTGTTGTCAGGTACCACAATTGTGTAACAACTTTTTATTTTAAGAAAACAATATTTTCAACGCACTCCTAGAGTATAACAACAAAATTACCAAACCACACATAGTTCAAACTGCAGAGTTCCTGGAGCTCTTGAATTTTATACACCATCATCGAACGTATACTCTATAGTTAGCTTTAGCTCCCTCTGACTTTTTTACTATTTCCAGATTTAAATAAAGCACTAACATGAAGTTTATTTTCGATCTGAGAAAAGTCTCATTTCAGTTGTTAATAAGCTGCCGTAAATGATCCCAAATACGGTGCAACAGAAGTTCCGGCAAACTGGCACAAATGTATCAGTTAAGCTGAAATTTATTTTTTATGACGGTAACAAGATGTACTGTAACATATGTGAAATTCATTAAATTCTGACAAATACTTTTTGAAATATAAATGAATTGCAGTTACTTTCGGTACACCCTTCTTATATATCATTGTACCTGTCAAGCAAACCAAGAGAAAAAAACTTTGTCACTCCAATTAAGGGAATTATTATTACATTATAACGTGAATGTAAACAATAGTAATATAAAGTACTGTTGAATACTTTCTGGTGACTACTCACAAAAAACAGAATAGGCTAATTTGCTGTGGCATCAAAAAAATGGTGTCATTTATTTTTGGATGCAGTCAGTAGAAGCTGCACCAGCAGTAGTATATTAAAGGTTTAGTCCAGAGTAATAGAATTTCTGTAAAAATTATGTAATAAAATTTTTTTTTATATAATTTTGGGTGCAAAAGTTATCTTACTACTATTTTTAGTTCCTGAGATATAAGCATTGTAAGAATGCAAGTAACATCATTATAATCCAGTAAATATTTATATCTCGTTTTCTGACATAACCAAATATCTACAATAAATAAAACAACTTATTTTATGATTTTTTAAAAAAGAACGATCAGTTTATCACTAATTGTTCGCTGATAATAAGCTCTGAAAGTTTCTAAAAAACGGTTGGGCTCATTGTAACCACTCTTTTTCCAAAAAAAAAACATTGAAAAATAGAATAATATTATAAACAAAACAGAAAAAAATGGTTTTTACCTAGACTGTACCTTTAAGTAGTAAGATACTAATAATTCATGTATGATCCAATAATTATGTAATTCAGCCATATTCAGTTAAAATTTGATTTCGTAAATTACAATTGCAACTTACTAAAGTCTTGGTATTTGTATTAGCCACATATTATTGGTAGAAAACATATCATGTGTAACAGCCCATTTAGCCAATTTATCCCATTCTTCTCTGGCTTTCCCATAAATAGAAAGTCTTAATTCAGTATTTTGATACTTGCTTTCTTCTAAATCAAATGTCACTTCCTGAAATAAAATAATTCACAATCTTATTTACATACATCCAACACTGCAGTCAGTAATAAGAAATATAAATTAGGTTACAATTGTATATTAACCTTGTATTCTTGGATGCAGTACTAAACTGCATTAAATTACTGAAAACCTGGTGTTCAGGGGCGTCGCTACAGGGTGGCGGCCGCCACCCCTAAATTTTCTCATGCCACTCCTCTGCCACCCCAAATTAAAATACTGAGATCATGAGTTCAACTTTCACCAAAAC
>JAQIWE010000469.1:0-22003 GCA_034698565.1 Campodea plusiochaeta | reverse complement strand
CCCCCCCCCCCCCTCCCCGGCTCCGAGGTCCCTGCTTTAATGCTTTCGATTGAACGGTACAGGTTTAAGCATGAACTGCTTAAACCTGTAGTTTTTTTTCAGCAGGAGGTAGCATTTTCCAACACAATGTACCGTTTTACTTTCTTTGTTCTCTATTGTACTCGATCTCTCAAGGTTTAAGGAACTGTTACAGAGTAAAGACGTTACTTAAATGATTATGAATATTGGAAGTATTACTGATTTCTCCCACAAAAAAATATTCACGGAGAACCCAATTTGGACGGTAATTGCTACGGACAAATATTTTTCAGAATTGAGAGCAGCCGATTCGTTCCATCAAAATAAATAATACTTTTACAGTACCGAAAGGGAAGAATACAGACTTTTTACTCTAAATTTCATCATCATAAGTATCTCATAAGAAAACAAAGTTGTGTATGATTACAACTAACTTAACTCCCATTCGTATTTGATTTTTTTTTTATTTTTCTTATAAGAACGTGATGTTTAAAAAATCTGATACTGTACAGTATATCTTCTTTTACAAACAGTTTCTGCAACTTTATTGTCATGTCGTACGTGACTATCATTTATTAAAGTTGTATTATTACTGAATGTGCTCAGAAAGTTAATGAAATTCGATATTTTTTAAAGCTTTTTTTTACAATTTGCTGCTTATTAATTAGCTTGAATATCGTATGCATTGCATATTAAGATATATAACAATGTGTGTTATAATTTATTCTGTAGCGAAAAGCAGTTTGTAGCAGTTGTGAATTTCCAAAGGATGTTGTTTGGTCAAAACTGTACCAATTGAACTGGGCAGGAGTCATTTATGAATATGAATTCTTCCAGTTCTAAACACTTCAGGAATTGTGATTTGCGAAATATCGTTATGAAAGAGTTTTGGTCATGAAGACCCCATGCGAAATGAAAAAAAAACCTGTGTAAAGAGGTTTAAATAAATGCGAATTGAATTGCATTTGTGATGTAAAAAGAGAAAAACTATCCCGTTACATGCCATGAAACGAATGTCACTAACGTGTATACTAATTTTCTCTAAAATTTTAGAACTGTTTACTTATTTCTTCATAGTATAGAATTCATATCACTTCATTAAATGAGGAAAATCTTGTGATAAACCCATCCAATACGATAGTTCAGCAAAATTAAACAAAATTACTGTTCAAAACTTTACAAAATAAATAGCAGCTTTGTAAGACCAAATCCAGAGTTCCAGATAAGGAATATTGCATACAACTGGCAGAAATCTCAACCATAGTTGTTATCCAGTTTTTTTTTTTAATTGTGGTGCTCTTCCTTGGTCAAAGAATACCTTATATTAGGGTTTTACGAGACCAACCTGGTCTTTTTAATTGGTCTGGAACAATCGGTTCCGTCTCGTAGGAAGGAACCTTATGGTTTTGGAAATACAATCTATACTATCTTTATTAGAAAATGCTTGGGTCATAGTAATATCATGTTATATTCACGAATACAGTATTACGTTGTAACTTCGCAAACAATGAAGAAAATCAAAGTTAAACTGAGATTTTGACTACTACTATTGAACTACTAACACTACAAACCGAAGATACAGAAGAGTAGATTGGTGCAGAAACATATCAGATTAAGCTGAACCGTTTGACCTTAACTGAGGCAATCAACAGTATAAGAAAAAATATTATAGAAAATGTCTGTGATATTCCATGTCTGTCTCTTAACTAGAGAAATTAATATGCAAACTTCGAACTTTTCAAGAATTATTTTGTAAAATATATATATTTTTTTTTACAATTTACATTTTTGACCCTCTTTGTCCCACAAAAGTTAGCAAATGAAACAACAAGAATCGAAATTCGATTTTTTTTTTACAATGGTGTTATTTCACATAGGCTGATAAAATATTCTCATTTTTAATAAAAATTTCTGCAATTTTTTCGTCGCAAAAAGTTCTGATTTTACTTCATTCTTTCTTCTTATATATACAAATAGAATGAAGTAGCACAGAAATACATATAACATAATTAATTATATTTAAGATTAAAAATAATCTAGAATAAACTTTCATGTAACGATTGGAGAAGACCAATCGTTACAACGGTGTTTCAATCTTTCAAAGTTAAAACAATACTTGACAGATAAATAAAAACTCTACATAATTCGTGGTGTGTCTCTCTTTCGGATAGAGCCTTCATTATTCGTAAAACAATATAAACTGACAATAAGTTATTGACGAACTTAGGTGTACCTTTGTTGTGAAAGTTTCGAAATCTACAGAATCTTTCCGATCTAACAAAATTTGAAGAGACTATAGACTATATTTATGAACGCAGTACTATTAGTATGTTGCAAGTTTGGCCTATTAAAAAAAGTTGGGTCTCGCTTATTCGCCCTCCCTAAGCATTTGCAAATATCGCTTCAAATGCCCATTCTATTCGAAAATCCAAAAACATCCACTTCTTTCTAGGAAAGCTAATTAGCTACGTATAAAATGACGGTGTGTGAAGACAGAGGGGTAATTTGATTCATGTGTATTAAAATATTATATCACGATATCGGAGTAAGAGAAAATTGCCAACCCTTTTCATTCAGTAATAAATGTATCCTTATTATAACATTTCCAAATATAAAGGATTCCAAGTGATTGTAATTACTCTTTCTTTCTTACAGTTAGTTTGCATGCTTTGAAATTTATGAATTGAAAACTTCTCCACTCCATCATCAGATCTTAAAATGAACATAGAAACAACCATAAACTGGCGAGGTTTGAAGTAGCATTAATAAATTGTTGAGTGATAAATAAGTCATTTTAAGCTCCGCTGATGGGGTCTAGTAAGGTAAAAATGCCAACCAGCATTTTGTTTTTAAACTTAGGCTTAACGTAACTTAATCATTTCATTAATCTTGACAGGAAATGTTTAATTTTGATGATTTCTTCTTGCACGTAATATCAGTATTATACAATGCAATTAATCATGCTATTAGCTAAAACAATGTTACTAAAATATAAAAGTATATGGAACTATACGTATATATAGGTGAGACAGACATGAATAATCAAATTATATGTTACGCTGTATACTCTTCAAATAATTTGTAAGGAAGTATGTTCCCAGTAATTCTAATAAAAAGGTATAAGTCAATAATTTTTTTGTCTGAACCATTTGTTAATTTTGAACCACATGAGAAATACAAAGAAATAATTATTTCCTTATATGTATCTTCTTTTGGAGTAAATAATTGCGAGTATAAGCGTACCACATAATGTTACGTGTAGAAAATAAAGTGGTAAAAGAATCGAGGGAAACAATAATCGGTAAAACTGTTCAAGAGGATACAAGATCTTAAAAGTGAAGAAATAAAACTGGTTGACATCACTGCTTTTAGTTTAGCGAAATAACGGAAACTGCAAGACATATATCATCCATTATTATTGCACAACTAAAATGTCGGTGTTGCATCTCCCTTGAACAGTCATCACGCCACAATTACAATACAGTTAGACGAGCTCTGCCTGTCTGGGCGGCTCTTTGCAAGGAAAAAGGCAGTTTTGGGGAAAGACTTTCAAACAAGACATTGAACTAAATAGTACTCAAATAAAATAAGAGGACTTCACACATAAAATTCTGCAGAAAGTAATAACAGCAACTTATGTAAAAGAAAATGGGAAATGTTTGAAATTATCAACAGAGTACAAGGGAAAGTTATATTTCAAGTTAAGAGCTTCCGAAAAAAAGGTTGATAAAACTCATGTGCAGAAAATAAAAAAGGTAAAGAGGCTTAAAAGAAGGAACTATAGACTTGGAACTAAAACCATCCATTAGAAAGTAAGAACAAAAATAGTGCAGTTTCAGAAAAGACCCCTTTTGGGCAACTGGGAACTTTCAACAAGCTTTTACGTTTGGTCAATATATAAATGACATTAATATATTTTACAACTATAGTTGCAAGTAAGTGCGTGAATTGGAACGTGGGAATATAATAATGGGTGTTACGCACAAGGCTTGCTGTGGAAATACGAATACCAGCAGCAGGAAAAAAGTATAGGGTCATTTATTCCAACAATCAGTTATAGGATAAAGAGCCAAAAATATTCAAGCGGTAGGTTTTAAATAACGATGGAAAATTAAAAAAATGCTAGAATAAACTCCACTGAAATTTCGAAAGAGTTAAATAAAGAAATATAGGCTTGAAACGACGTTCCTTGGGCTGAATTTAGGACAACAGGACAGAGGGGCCCTGGGACAGGCAGTGCTGACATATATAAAATCTTTTAGATAAGGTAGTGGCGATTTAGAATATAAAATGGAATTCTTAATAATCCTATAACAATCGATATGAGAAAAGAAAGGTACATGTTAAAAATATAGAAGATAACGTTGCCCTTTACCTTTAAGTGATCTTTTCCGAAACAGCCCTGGAGGGTGCAGCAATGCATTAAAGTGATGGGGAGTGAGTGTTAGTACAGTTTTGGGACGACAGAAAAACAGAAATCAAAATGTGGACTTTTGTTTTGCACTTGCACATTCAATAAAGGTATACAATATTATTATTGTACTATAACATTATTTTGATCATTTACACAGTTGAATGTGATTAGAAACCCTGACAGACTGAAAAAGTAAAACAACATCACAAGACATGAGGCATCAATAAGAATGGGAAATAAAAACGGCACATATACATATGTGCATTTCCACACTGTGATTGTACAGAACAAAACGCCGCATTGTGAATATTGGAAAAGCAAGCTGTGATCACTCTCTTTTGTCTTCAACTATTGCAACACAAAAAGTATTTTCCTTGCTCATCATAAACATAAATTTAGAATTATCTTGCCCTAGTTGTTTAGCTAAAGTTCCATGTATTCATATTATGTTTATGTAAGAGAATATGTCTAGGCAAAAAATTAAGAAAATATGTAACACATCAGACATATCGAAACTCGTTGACCAGATTTTGAATGTTTATTTCATATTTCATCTTAAAATATCAATTATCTTGGTTTATTTTTTGAAAAAATCAAATTTGTTGAGTTACTGTCCTGAATCACATCTTACTAAGTATTCCATCAAAGTCTTTTACATTTTAACACAGTATACCGAAATAAGATTATGATATACAGACGCTGTTTCCTGAATTATTGTTACATCGTAGAATCTCAATTTTCTTACCTGTTCTTCTCTACTTAAAAAATATGCCATGAAAAGCGAATAAATAATACTTCGAAATAATATATACGGTTTTTACTGTTATACCTTCAATTACTACAATGAAAAGTTCATTAAAATTACGTAACTTACGCAAAATATAATGTAAATGGTCATAATATGACGCAATCAATAATATTGCAGAAATAACTGAAGCAACAAACGGCGCAGTAAAAAAGACTGCGCCTTCTCAGATACTGATATATTATTTAACAGGTGCACACTGGAGGTTTGAAAACGTAAGCTATAGCTCCTATTTTATCATCACGAAGAAAAATACAATACTATAATTATGCTAGTGTTTGAAGACTCAATTTCAAAAAGTTGGACAGAAGAGAATGTGATAATTTCCTGTTTAAAAAAGGTAAAATAAAATATATAACCCATTAGTATCAAATCAGAAGAAACTTGGAAGTACATAATGTGCTTGGTGGCATTCTGTGTACATTTAATTCATTTAGAAGGGCTGAAACTTTAAATAAAATGATATAACAAAGCAGACTTACTCTTAGTGATTACTATAAATTACCGTATTGTACTTCACATGTAGTATGAATACAAAATAATTGAGACTTTAATCATCAATTACAAAAACGTCACTGTGCTGCATGAATATATGTACTGAATATATAGAACTCTTCAATATTGTTCGACATTTTCGCATTATTTAAATACTATAAATTATATGATAAACTTGAATTTTGAAATCGTTTAGAATATTATAATGGCTTGTACAATTTGCTCTACAGACAAAATGAAAATAATCTTCAATGTGGAGCTGACGCTGCTGGCTAGTATTTTTCACGAGACGAATAATTCCAGTTTATTTTACAAAACGTTAGTATATAATTGTAAATCCATGCACATCAGAATGTCGTGGTAATTTGAATTACACCAGTTAATTCGGTCGACACTGCTTTCTTTTCCAATACCAAATTTTCTCTGAATAATATTCGACAAATAAAGCACATTAAATAATAAATAAAAAAACTAATTCAATAAACAGAAGATTATTGTTTAAGAAACTATTTTATATAGGAAAAGTAATATTACATTAAGCTTTTCATGTGAGTTGCCACAATTGCATGCATTTTTATCCTTTGTTGCTTCGCTTTCGTAAGATATTATTTAAAGAGTATGTATCAATAAATAAATGGTGAGAATTGTATTACGAAAACTTATAGCTCCTGCTGCTTGAAAGTCAAATATGAATATATTTAAACAGTTAAACTCTCAACGAATCTTATAACTGAAAATATAACAGCAAGATTTTATTGTGTAAATTCGCATATATTTTTTATGTATACAAATAATGATATTTTCTAATCTGTAATGCTTACCTGTAATACTGCAAAGGAGTCTTAAAGTAGGTGTATCACCGCTATACTGGTTAATCATTCCTTTTGAAGCAGCTTGTGGAACTGGTATAGTAAGTGTAATTGGTTTATGGAACTTTCGTCGTCGGGGTTCCACTGTAACTATCGGGGAGACAGCTACACGATTTCCCAACAATTTAGACACTAATTCTGATGGAATAGGGTGAGCCTATAAAATAAATATGCAGCGTTAATCAAATATCACTTATTCAATCTATTTGGAGTTTGATATGATTTAATACGAGGAACACATTTCTTTTTCAACGTTTTATCTGGTAAGAAACTAATTTACAAAGGAGAAACAGTGTTACGGGATTTGTATATCAGATCACTGAAATAAAAATAAAAATAAAAAGGAGGGAAAACTTCTAAACATGCACAATAAATTTATCACTGATGTCGTCATACTATTGCTCCTGACAATTGAAATTTATAAGTGTTGAAAGGTTTATAACATTAGACTGAATATATTTACAAAGAGTAGAACTACTAGAATACATACAGGGTGGCCCCCAAAAAATGTAACCAATTTCGAAAATGCAGTTTCTCGAACACTATAGCAGTTATCTTGAAAGTTCATAAAATTCTCTTTCTAGTGGTATATTGTTCTACAACAATACATGCCGGATTACTGTCAATATAGCTCTCGGTAAAAAAAAAAATCCACTCTAAAAGAAAGTTGTCAAAAGAGGTAAATTGACAGATTTGTATTTTTCGTTAAATATTTAAAGTTCATGCAATTCTGCTTCCAGAAATATATAGTTTTATATCAATATTTACCGGGTTAGACCGTAAACAGCTTTTCAAAAAAAAAAAATTGCGAAATATGTCAAAAAACGGTAAATCGACAACTTTCCTACATTATTTTTGGAAAGCCGTTTACGGCCATAATTTTACAAATATTGTTATAATACTATATATTTCTGGAAACAGAATTGTGTGAACTTTACTTTGGTTTTTATTTCATGAATATAGCTGTCACAGTTTTTGAGAAATTACTACTTCTTTACAGAAAGTCAATTGAAAAAATAATATTGTATTATTCATTCATGTATTTCTCTTTTGGTAACTTTAGTTTAGGGGAAATTTCTTACTGGATGCTGTATTAACAATAACAAGTATTATTATGAAACTATACACCATTGGAAAGAGAATTGCATGAATTCAAGTGGGTTTTGTTTCAATTAGATATTTGCTACATTTTCGAGAAATTGCATTTTCTAAATTGGTGACATTTTTGGGGGGTCACCCTTTATATGAATGTATTTAAAATATTTCAGTTTCAACATGGGTTTCAGGATAGCTTGAAAGCTGTATTTCTCTTTTGTTAAGTATCTTTTGATGAGAAAAATATTTAAAATTGGTACAATGTGAAAATATTCTCTCTACTGGTATTATGTCATAGTAACATCACAATGATTTAATGTAATTGTAGTTCTTTGTTTTAAAATATGTTGTTTCGCTATTCGTAAAAAAAAGGTAGACCTGTAATTAGCAAATACGCTAAACGTTTGTAATAAAAGAGAGAATTAGTATTCGAAAACCTTAAAAATAATTAGAAGTGGTTCATGCATGTGTGAGTTTGTTTGAAAAAAAGAATAGTGAGTTTGTTTGAATAATTTATTGGGTTATTGTGCCATTAAGGATTAGGCTACCAGGGGATAGGAACCGGTACTGGTCATCCTATATTATCCTCTCCGTCCCTCTGCTCTCCATCCAATGAAATAACTTATATATTTTACTATATAAAACATAAATGAAATTGGATTTGGATTGACAACGTAGTTAACTACTTGTAATGTTTTCAACATAAATATCTTTAAAGCATTATTTTATTTTTAATTTATGACTTGTCAATATCTGATATTAAATTTAAAAGAATTATTATCACTAACAGGTCTCGGGCATGCAATATTTCAAAAAATAATAAAGATAAATGTCTAGAAAAGTTGACATTTGTATTGAAGAATAATATTAGAATATGATGACATTCAGTTTTAATCTAGAAAATTAACCCATTGTTGAATAAAATTAATTACAAATAAATAAAATATTTAAAACTGCAGTTATTTGCGACAAAACACTTTTGGTGCTCTCTTTTTTGTATAAATATTGGAAGCTTCCGTCTCCCATTCCCCTTACTAAAAGTGAAATTAACGCCCCAATTTTTTTAATGTTATACATATAGAGAAAACTCGTGCTTCAAAAATCTGTCATCAATAGATAATGTGTACAGACTTTTTCTTGTTTATAATAATATATCACATTATTCCACAGCTATAGGATATGGTTATATCTATGTTTAATATTTTACAGTTTATCATATTTCATAAAACTACAGGAATATATATGTGTATGCTATTATTATTATTATGTTTTTTTCTCATTGGTTCTCACGCAATGGTTTATAAAATGATGTGGGATGCGCAATGATTCGTCTGGCGCAATGATTTTGTTTTCTTTAATTTTATTGCTCAACAATGAGGAATAGAACTTTTTCTGGTTAGAAGAAAACAATTTCATTTGTCGTTTTCTTTTCATAGACAAATTATTTTTTCGTAGACGTTTACCATAAACAGCAATGTTTTGTATGTGTCTATGATTTCATCTAGAAATTCAAGCAAGTTAGGGCTATCAGCTTGTAATTTGTTATGCTCTAGGACATTTTGCATAACCCTCTTTCTTTCATTTTTCGGTCACCTTTTTATATATGATATGGAACAGTTCACTTCTTAAAAAGAGTATTTTGTGTTTCAATCTCATTTTGCATGCCAGATCAGAACGACCTTTCCCATTTTTTGTTGCTTCAGAGTGACGAATGTTTTACATGTCGCATAATCGTCACAGTAAACATATATGTGTACTGTCTCCAGATTACACCCAGTTGTTAATATATCTGCTAATCTAGAAACTTCACTACTTCAAAAGTTTAAATATTATAAGACACTTTGGACAACTGGGGTCTACATAATGGATCAGAACCATTAAATTGTGCAATTGCAGTTTCAAACTCATATGTAGCCTTATCTAAAAGATGTTGACAGTTCGATATGGCAGCAGCTTGTGGAGACAGTACATTTTCATTTAGATGTGGTTTAATATCTGCATCGGCGTCGGAGTCATTGTCAATCATGTTATCATTTGTGGTCTCATTTTCTTTTTCTTCATTAATATCAGCTCGCAAATTCATTATTATTATGCGTTTTCGCATTTACATAATGACCTGGATTTAAGCATCTGTCCGCGTAAAACCAAAAGAACAGAAACTGTTATTATTATTATTATTATTCAATATTCTAAACATCAAGTAATCTACACCCAATCGCCTATCCTGCTAAACTGAAAACATATTTACTGTACTTGCCATTTACATTTTAATTCTAATTTTCATTTGATCATGCGTAATTTCATTCAGATAGACGTACCCTGAAAGGATCCGTCACTGTAGAAATTAATAATAAAAATACCATTTTGCAAAATAATATCTAGTAGAACATTATAGGTAATACACAAACTTACTAAAGAACGATTTTCTAATGTAATTTTTCTTTTAATGATTAAAAAGATTCATAATTGATAAAATCAAATAATGACAAAAACAATTATAGCGGTATGTAAAGCTCACACAAATTTTAAATTGAATGATATTAATCGTAGTAATTGTAATGTAAATTAGTTTCTAAACATTTAGAAGTAAAATATATTTGGAATACTGAGTATTCTAATGCTCTGATACAATAAATGGTACATACTTCCGCACTATGGAGTAAAATTTGCAACAATAAAACTGAAATATTTATTGGTAACTGTAAATTTCAGTATTTTGTTCAAATTTTACAGGTTTACTTTTTTTAAAAAACATAATTGACAAATTTTCGTGATGCCCTCCCACCAAAAATTGACGATTTTTGAAAATATGGGTACAAAATATTTAAACAGAAAATCCCGTAAATAAAAAAGGGTTTTCCAACAACGGGTGTAGGAAGTTTTTCTGCAATAAAAAGCTCATCACATTAAAAAATGATATTTAAAAAAAATAATTTAACAGGAATGTTAGGTCATGACAATTTTATGTGAATGATAATCATTATCATCAATATTTTAACAATTCCAATAAGATTAATTGCGGACACGTTCTAAGAATATTCGTTACATGTGAATTCGGCGCTGCTTGAGCTCAATTTTGAAGTTGATAGTTGACACACAAACACACCTTCCGTGTCATATGAATAATGAGTACGATAAAATTCCAGTGGCATCAAATCGCAGGATATTGGAGGTCATTTGCGAGATTGCGACCGCGAGAGGCAATTCTTGAAAAAATATTTTACAAGTAAAAAAAACTGTCAAAAAATTGTTATGACTATGATGGCACGTGGTTTCAATAATACCGTGTAATATGCCACATAACTAGAGAAATAACCTTACTGCAATAGAAGTTCAGCTGCAGAATTCTCTCACGAAAGGAATTAGTCGAGTTGCACATGAATCTTTTGTTTTGGCGCCACTGGATTATTTTAATTGGTGTTATTTGCAATATAAGGTGTACCTTGACTATCCGCAAATAATATGCGATCTCAAATTTGAATTTTGTCAGTTAATTTGTGATATCTGTCAGCAATTAGGTTGAAAACCATACGAAAATTTAGGTAAAACGCAATTTCCGATTGAAAGATTCCTAGTTGTCATTTTCCCGAAATTATCATTCAGTTAATATTGCCATGACCTGACGTTCATGTTAAAATATAAAAATCAAAATTTCTACTTTTATGTGCGTTTTATTTAAAAAAAACTTCCTGCACTCCTTAATGGAAAATCCTATATATGGCCCTGTATTACAAAAAAAGTTTATTATTGCTAAATTCTTAAAATAATAAAAAAAGAAACTTATATCTCTTTCCGTTCCGAATTAGGAGAAATAAAAAAAACATTCTTTTATAAATAAGAATTTTGGATGTATCAGCAGACATATTACGTAAGAAGAATGTAAATTGAAGAGTAGGCCTATAAAATATTGTCAGAGGTTTATGCTCCAAGGGTTGACTTCCACAAAAAAAGAGACGCATTCAATTTCAGCATTTAAAAGCTAAATTTCAAAAAAATATCAGGGTATTTCTGGACTATTTGAAGTAATGAATGAATTTCATTCATAAAATTACAAAGAGTCCAGCCACCGTAGGACAGTTTTTTTAGTAACATGGACAGCTAATTATATACAACGGGGAAAATAATTAGACTGGATTTTTACGATTAACATTTGAATGATTATAAAACATAAAGGGAAATTAACATGTCGATTCTGACAGCTTTTAATTGAAAATAGACAAAATAAACAGCAGAATGTCTGAAAACTTACCATTGATCTAATGCCTTCGCGAGTTACGCACATTCCGCCATATTGTCTCAAGCCTCTCGAAGACTCAACCGCAATGTCATAGCGAAGAAGAGAGAAACCTAATTTCCAAAATCATAAGAAGAAATATTTTTTTGTTCTTTGTCTGTTATCAGCATTCTATGTGATGCAGCATTTAGAAAATATTTTGCTTCAATTTAGTCACCGTAACACGCAACACGAGATAATGATCAGAAAGTGGATAACTCACGAAATAAGAGGGTAATGATCATATGTTCACTTATTTCCCCACACGCAGTTCGATAAGTGTGGTATAGAGGGACTATAAACTCAAAACTCTAATTTTATATAATTTGAAAATTATATTTCAAGCACAGCATAATATTGTTCATTTCTCCACAGTCAAATGTTAGCATTCAGTTATTTATCCCTGAGATGTAAGAGCTTGTATATGCTTTCATGATATTCTTTCCTGTCTTCAAAGTACGACAACACAGAGTTTTGCATGTTGATTTATGCTATTGGAATATTTTCAAGAGAAGAGTTCACCAATAAACTGCAGAGGCGACGTACGGATGTGACCAGATCTTACCATACGTTTGGTATTGAAAAACCTTCAAGCACTTCCTGTCTTCTGTGGAGATCCTTCAATATCAAATATACAGTTTGTTAATCCAGATCTGACCCCTTCATATATTCTCCTCAGTAATCTATTCCAGAACTTCTTATTTTGAAAATATTCCAATAAGGTCAAATAAAACAGCGTTACGAAACACTGTGTTGCAGTGCTATAAAGACAGGGAAGAATATGATTACCACAATTTCAAGCTCCTACAGCTCTGGAATAAATGACCCCATGCCAACCGTTGCTATACTGCTATATAATTTAAATTTTTTAAATAAATGTGTGTATATTTAGTTTGTAACTTATTTATTTGGACAGCATTCGTAGTAAAATTGCGATGTGTGTGTTTCGAATATTAGTGAGATTACTTTCAACTAGTCAAATCAAGATTTACAAGATGAGAACTTGCAAAGAAAATAAAACAAGATAAATATAATGAGTAAATTATACTAATCATATACTTTCCATTACTCTATCGTTTAATGTAAACATTATTAAACCATTTTTATGACATCTGTAACAGGCCAATAACATATAAAAATCAGATTTTTGAACATGCGTGAAGAGCAACACCGAAGTTTTTTGCAGATGTATAAAATATAATGGTAAATATCGGTGTAGACTTCTATACCAAATCTGACCTTTAAATATCTCTTTAAGCTACGGAGGAAAATAATATTACGAAAATCAAGAGTGTATTTGAAACTGATTTTCTTCCTATTGTCCAGAACAAATCAATAGTTCACATGCATATTTTCAAATTAATAGCATGCATACACAAAAAAGAACATCATTTTGTTTGTCTAGAACTGAACTTGTGTTTCTTTCTCAAAGAATGTTATTTGATCATAAAAATACGTAAAAAAAGTTGTTTGACTTTTCGACATACTCGTATATTTCTTGTAATAAACTTCTAGATTTCTGATACGTCCTCTGTGATTGTGTTAGTAAAATCATAACAGTGCTATCTGAAGAATCAGTTTCTGAAGCAAAAGCTTTTTTTAAGACAATACATTATTATACTGTTGAGATGACTAGGAAGGTGACCTTTAGAAATTCCAAAGTTAGAAAAAACATCTCTCAAGCTTCTCTCCTCCGTAGAAATTGTCGAAGTTAATTGAACTATTTCAGTTAACATGAGTGTTATGATTGTAAACTAACTTTTTAACAAAAACAATCATTATTTTGTGAATATGTAATTATGTGTGTATATTATAGTTCGTAAATTTAATTTAGGAAGAAAGCTCTGGATGAATGTTGTCGAGCGAGCAATATCAAACCCCAGATGACATAAAAGTAACTACTTATTGTTAGAATGAAGAACTAATCTTCCGACTTTTGCACATTTGCCTATCCTTAACAATATTTTTTTTCCTTGGGTTTTATTTTAATTATAAATCAAGATTTGTGCTAAGTGTCGATAAAGTGAACGTACGCTACCTCCGAAAGTACCGGCATCATAAATTTTCTCTTCTAGAAATTCATGAAACTCATATATGACGGTTTCTTGTTTTGTTCACATTTACATGTTCCTGTCATATTTGTTACCCTAAAACGTATCAAATAGACTTTAAATTTGCCACATGATCATAGAATAAATGTTTCCTGTCATGTTTCTTCATCATTTTTTTTTTTTTGGATTTCAAATAATCCGCACCACTCCTTGTACTATTTTTCTTCTTCTAATTTCCTCTGGTATTAAAGTTGATATAGGTTCCAACAGGAACCTTTACTTCCGAGTTCTTAAAAGCAATTGGAGTGATTAAGATATTTTATGTAATAAATGTACAATTTGAGCTGCAAGCAGAATTTCAAATAAGTAAACCAAATATGTTGTAATACAAAGCAAAAGTTAGAAAGATTTCAAACTCAAATGTTGAAAATAATAATATAGTGCAACTGAACAACTTAAATTCTTATTGTATAACTTGATTACTTTACTATACGTTAATGTTGGTCCTACATACGAATTATTTTAATATATTGTAGTATTGTTGTATTATTTAATAAAAATAGTGTGGAGTAAAGAAAATGATTGCTTGAGAAGTTTATTATTGATAAGAATTAGTTAATTTTAGTACCTTAAAACCTGATTTCGTTTGTAGATGATGAAAGGAAGCAACTATAAGGAGAAGTCTTGGAAATAAATATATTCCAGTAAACTTAACTAATTCACTTGAATGTCTTCTTATTTACTTTGACTTTCATGATTACCCGTATTTATCCCTCCAACATCATTAATTAAAGCTTTAACTGTTTAAAGTTTTTTTGTCTAATTTAAATATTAACACAATGTTCACTCTAATCCCTCTTCTTCTAGATTATTAAATTAATCAAACATACAAAAAAGAAACAAGAATGATACTGTAAAAAATCTATGACTCTTTCATTATGTGTCAGTAACGTGACTATCTAGTTTTGTACTATATGTACAAATTTCCGGATTTGCGCGCCAACAAGGAAATACTCTATCCAAAATCTTACTTGACAATCTTGATCTTTGCAAAGTCTGTTTTGGTTAATCATGTTCGGTACGTACGACTAGCAATTTAGTAATTAACTGCCCTCTTCTCGGCGAAAATTTCAAATTAAAGAATAAAATAATATGAAATAAAGGAGTACAAAAATCTCTTCCTAAGAAGGCATATAACAATATGTATCACATTAGGCTAATATAACTTGTTTGCTCCTAAATTCAAAATATTCGTTACTTGCTGACCAACCTTATTATGTCCATAGTTAAAAGTTGTCTTGGAAAACCGTTTGAAGGCGTTTTTATTTCAAGACTTCTCCAAATTGAACTCATAAAAATATCTAAAATAAGATTGATTGTAAGAAAGAAGTGACCAATCACTTCATGGTGGAAGAAATTTTTGAAGGCAATAATGGTATTTAGTTATACAGGGTGAACCAGAAAAACTTGGTTCAATTTTCAATCAGCAATAACTCAAAACTGCTTGAGTTAGAGACCAGAATCTACTACCAAACTGAAGCTCTATCAATTCTCTTTCTAGCAATGTATGGGTTGTTGGATCAGAGACGACAAATTCGAAACAATGGTCAATTTACAAAAACGTACCAAACACAAAAGTTGTAAAACGAGAAAAAGCCAGGGGAAAAATATTTTTTCTTGGATTATAATGGGGTAAATATTTTATTTTTGATTGAGAAGATAAAGATGGTGGCTTTTTTTAATTCATCACAGCACTCAATAGTTTCTCTACGTTGAAATTAGCATTGAAATCAAATTTTGTTGAAATTTATTCCATGCAACAATTTCTCTATGCACTCTACTCTGTTGATCCTATTCTGCTTCATAAAACAACAACAAACAAAATTTTCTGTTGATATAGTGTTCACGAGGTAGATGTGTACTTGTGAAAACAAAATTACACCATGAAACATTTTAAAATTTATTTAATTTTCTCTCATTTTACAACTTTTATTTTTGGTACTTTTTTGTAACTTGGCCATGGTCACGAATTTGTCGTATCTGATCCAACAACCCATATATTACCGGAAAGAGAATTGATAGAGATTCAATTTGGTTGTAGAATCAAGTCTCTAGCTCAAACAGGTACTGAGATATTGCTGCCTGAAAACCGGAACAAGTTTTTCTGGCCCACCCTGTATATATAGGGTGTCCCAACGAGAGGTTCACGATTTGTTTTGTGGATAAAACTAGTAATTTTCCAAAATTTGCCTGTTTTTACATTTCAATGTAAACTAGAGACCTGAGAAATATTTTCGTAATCAAACTTAAGCCTAATATCTTAGATGGTTGCACCCCCAAGCGGTCTCTACGTTGGTCAAATTTTTCGCATTTTTCTCAGTTTTGGCATTATTTAAGGTGTATAATTAGACAAAAATAATTGATTTAGCTCATTGATTATCTTATTAGTGTTCATATAAATCTTACTTTCGAAAGTAAGAAGTGTAAAAAATTTAGTGACGTTTTTTATGCGCGAACAAAAGAAAAATTGAATTCGTAAAATAACTAAATTAGCTGTATTTTAAAGATTTGGGCTGATTTTAGTGGTTCTATTGTTTTATAACTCTGCATAATAAATTTTCCTGGTCTCTATATAATAAATGTCAAATATGATAATGTTCTGATCCCAATTCACATCATAAACCTCTTGTTGGGACACCCAATATTTATGTTCTCTTTATCTTCAGAATTGCTCTTTTAGTATCTATAAATATTTATTATGTAAACTGGTAATGCAAATGTAACTAAGCATGATGTTGTGATGTAAAACTGCATTACCATGGTAGTTTTCAAAATGGACATATTTTAATGCACAACGTCTACAAGTGTTAGATGTTATACAGTGTTGTAGCAGTTTCAGAACTTTCGAATTACTATATCTGTAACTGTTGCATGATTGAACTTTCAAGTAAATGTAAACCATAAAAAATAGATCATACAACTTTCCTGAACTTCTTATATTATTTGGTATAACATATTACTACTCGAATCGTAAAGATTTCTTCCCTGTTTTTGTCACAATGCTTAATTTAAATAACGTTTCAAAGTAATCCTTTAAATTTGCTGCCTTTGGTGAAAAATTTGTATGTTCTTTTGGAGGGTTGATCTGGTGAGTACTGTTAATAATTATGAAGTGCAGATTTAAGTAATGTAACTGTAACATATTCTATTTTGTGGTTCATCTGAGGTTTTTTATACCATTCACTTTGTTCAGTGTCTTCTTTGTGTTTTTTTAATTATATCGTTGAATCCATAATAAATAGCGAATGATGTTATTCCCAACACCTCTAGATGAAAGTGCAGAACAAAATTACAGGGAGAATGATTAGAGCTTGGCAAAAGCAGGGTTCGACATAGCGAATGCATTCCATAAGCTTCTGGAGAATAAGAATAACATAAAGAAGGGAGATGTGGAAATCAGGCATAGAAAAAGCCCAATAAATTTAGTTAAAAGTTAATTCAAATGTATTTTACTGGGGTTTATTCTTTATTTCGAACCTTGCTTTTGGAAAGCACTAGATAAGCAAAAGCCAATGAAAAACTATTATCTTTTAACTAAGTTTATTGGGCACTCTAGTTTACAAAAAGAAGTATGATTACTGAAGTCAATACAATTTGGTTTAAGACAACCTAAACCTAAGTAAAAATCAGACTAGTTTTGAATTTGTACTACAAAGTAATACTTAACATTAATTTCAAGTTACGTAATTTATAAAGATATTCTTAGTTTTAGAAATACCTTTCTTAAAAAAATTAGAACAGAACATACATAATAATCATTTAATTTGCAGGTTTAATCAGAATATTAAATCTTCTAAATAAAAAGTGTATACACACAAAATTTTCATTGTCACTACAATTTAGCTAAAAGTGATTACTAGAAGTTCAAATTCACTAGTACTACTTCTGTAGAATAAATTCATATTAAGTTTAAAAATCAACATTTACAATAATTATTATTAATAAATAGTTTGTTAAAGAATGTTCTAAATAAATAAATCACATTAATTTCGTGCAAATAAAATTCTGCTAATATCCAACAATTAGTATTTGTTACATAGCTTAATAAATACCATATTTATTCTATTCTAAAATAAATAATTAATCTTGTTGGTAATATGACTAGCAATGTTTTTTGAACTACACGTTGAGTAGCCATTCAGCAAAACTATATTAGTTGTGAGATCAGTTTTATATTACTACTTTTTTTAATTGTAATTATACTAATTCAGAGTATTATAAAGTACACAAATTACTAAACAAAAATATACTGTAACAAATAACTTAAAAGCAGCAATATATCAAACTTGCTTTAAACATACACAATGATTTTTTTTACCTTTGCACAAACACACTTTTTTGTACTGTATTTTGAATAGCAATGTTGTTTTATCATTATATTTGTATATATGTACCCACAATATTATAAATTATAACACTGACTATTAGGGATGTACCGGGCACCGTGCTTTCGTTTGTTATTGATTTATAAAATACAACTAGTCAATTATTATTTGTTATTTTAAATTTAATGTCATGAATTCCATATTGGCTTGCAGCATTAATGTTTTTTTTTAATTAAATAATAAAATATCTTTCAATTCAAGGTGTCGAAATAAGGAAGAGTATTCAAAAGTAAATATTATGACTCTGCTTTATAAATAGAAGAAACTTTCGATGAATGTAAATTGTTTACGAACAATAACACTAATTTGTGATTTCGAATAAATTTGATATATCCCATTAACCGATTACTGAACTAATACTCGTTGATCCTATTCCACAATGATAATTTGGCATTCCAGCATTGATATTTGCTATCATTTCTGCCGGGTACATCCCTATGAAGAGCAACTATTTATCATTAAAAAAGGTTGGAAGAGGTACTTTAAAACTACAATTTGTTTTGACCGGAATTTAAATGATAAAAAGTGCTTCTATTAAAAGTAGCAAGGAAAGATCAGATAATTAAATATGCAGGTCACAACCAAGAAAGAAAATAAGCAAGTAAGCAGTATGCAAAGCGACTACTGTGCTAAATGCAGAAGAATTCATCTAAAATATTCAAGCTGTTTATAAATAATTAAATATTATAAAGCAAATTAAATTACTGCAAAAACTACATTGGTGCAGGAACAGGCTTTTCCAAGTGAAATTGTACTTCATTAAATAAAATATTGACTAGAAGACACTGAAACTACCAAAAATTTGTTAATGCTTTAAAATGCACAAAGTACACTCAAACAAAAATATTTGAAGTGTATATTATTTCTATATCACAAGAGGGAGTATTGTAAGAATAAACTGTTTCTTCTTTGTGTTGAAAACAAAATTAATTTTTTGTTGCGATTGTTCTTACCAGATAACACAGAATCGTTTTTTCTTTGGCACATTATTAACGACAATTTTTCTCATAAGCCAAACATGTCTTGGCGATCCTGGACCAGGCGGTCTAGGTTTGAACTTGTGAAGATTTACCTGAAGCCCAACTTTGATTTTCTTCGTTAGAGCACCTTGTGGGAAAACTGCTTGTACTTGAGGAACAACACTTGAAGATACCATACCACCTTCTGGTCCAATAGCATGTACTTCTTGTCGAACACGTGATACTATAGCAAAATACTGTGGAAAATCTGTAGTTAATATTCTTGTTATGCGATTTGTATTTAAATCTTCTAGTTGTTTTAATTCTAGAAATAGAAAGGACAAAAAAATTAGGTGTGATTGTACTGGAGAAAATGAAAGATGAAATAACTTACCTTCACCATCAAAACTCTCATTCAGAACTTCTTGAACGGCTTCTTCTGTTGCTTCTAAAGTATGTTCTCTCCATGTTTCACCACTATCAGATCGTAAAATAACTATCTCTCGCTCTTTTCCTCGTAGAGAGCCGAAATGTGGTACCTCAATAATCACAGGGCTTTAGGAAAGAAAGAGACAACAAACTATTAGAATTTAGAACATTTTTTTAATTTCAAAAATATATTACCCAAGAAATTTGGCAGCCGATGGTCCCAATTCTAAAATTCTTGAAGCAAGAGCTTCACCTTCCATTAGTGGTGGTGGATGTGTAAGTCTATCCTTTTTGAGATATCTACATGTAACTCTCATTGGCATTGCTGCTTTCCTTGGTGGAATAATAACTCGAACTCCTGAATGACGACATCCTCTCATAGCACCACCTCTGGCGTCAACCATAAAACTCACCAAGAATCTGAGAGAACAGAATATCATTAGAGCATTTTTATAACATATTGTATTTTTATGCACATCACAAAACAGCACTCTTACACAGTTTGTTTACATAATAAAGTGTTATTATTATTAATAATAATTATTTAATATTTTTCTTTTAAATTATTGTAGGCTCATCAATTTTCTAAATAAAATCATATATATTATCATCACCAGATGAATTTATAAACAATGTATAGATTTTTAAAACATTTTCCTCAAAAGATTCATCACATTTTATTCCGAAATGGCCTGTCCGAAAATTCTAAAATATCCAATAACAAGAAAGCATTGAATACTGTTCGAGAGTATAATATTATAACAACATTAACACTATCCCCATTACTTTATTTAGAAGTGGTTGTCCTTACATTTCTGGAATATAATAATACTATATATTGTAATTTGTAATTAAATCCATAGGTCAAATACAAAATACACATGGTTTTATAGCTCAACATCTAATACGTATTATTTACAACCATCATTATTTTACGTCTAGTTAAGCACACAATCAATTTTTACACTATCAATCTCACTAAAACTTCAGTTTAGCTAAAATCAAAATAATTTAATTTCAGATTCACCTCGAGAACACATTGGAGATTAAGATGAAGCTTTGCTATAGTCTGTATTCCATCTTATGAGCTCAAATCGATTAACTTTTCAAATTTGTTTTGACAGTCAACCCATTGTTGTCCACCTGCTTGGGTGGTTCAAATTCTCTATTTTCTATGCAAATCGCAACTAGATCAAATAATTTAAACAGACTAATACGGGATTATCAGTTGGTGGTTGTCAGAAACACCCTTGATGGGTTAATTGATTTGGGCTCTTAAGATAGAATAAAGAGTATACACAATCATATTTCACAGATTATTAGAAAATAATAATACTGCATCAAGCAGCTTTCACAATTAAATCGTTTAATTGAACAAACGTGTTTAACGAGAAATGAAAGTACTGTAAACAGAATTTTGTGAGTAACCATTTCAGAATAAAATGCAGTTTGACCTGCATTCTTCATAACAATTTTCTGGCTGCTAATTTATTATTCGTCATTGATGAAAACAGACGCAGTAGAGGCTAAAGAGGTTATTATTGTTTTTAATGATTTACGACAGGTTACAAGAGAAATATTTAACAGAAGTTACAAAGTAGTTCCATAGAATTTAATACCTATCATGCTCCAGTAATAACTTCGTGTCCCTATGTTCTAATGATCATAATGCAGTTTTTCAAGCTTATCATCTACTTACACTACTAAATTTACAACAAAAATTTCACCCAACTTGAAATGAAATTTCTCTGATTTTCTACTTCAAGTTCCAATATCAGTGTATAAATTCATCTTTTAAAATTTTACAAAATCATTATACTCTTTTTTCGTCTCTCAACACTGATTTCATGAGTTGCAAAGACTTCAACGATAAATATATTCCCCTCTGATCAGAAATTGATTAGAAAAATATTGGAACCAAATTACTTTGATTATGTTATTATCTATGCAATAATACCAGTAACTGTTACAATAATTTGATCATATATTTATTTAATAAATTTACAGGTAAATAGTTCAAGTTGCAATTTTGCAGAGTAATATGAAAAAAATCCCAATACGTCTGTTAAATACGCATTCGCCTTTGATTCTCTTTTTTAGCCTTAATTTTCCGAAGGAAAAAAAAGGCTTACAGGACGATCATGTCTGTC
>JAQIWE010000468.1:0-22020 GCA_034698565.1 Campodea plusiochaeta | reverse complement strand
TCATAAAAATCGGTTCATTGGTTGCAACTTGGCAGCCGATTGAAATGTGTCAGCTCGCTCTGAAACACCCTGTAGTAACGGCTTTTTTTTTTAATTTCGTTTCGGATTTTGGCAGTGAAGTATGACGTTTACAAATGCAGATTGTTGGAAATTATTTCAATCTTTAACTTTATGGGCAATTATGTGAAAACGGGAGGATAAATTAAAAAAAAAAAAACGTTACTATTACATTGTGATATACAAGGCGTTATCTTTCATATTATGTGTTTTCATCAAATTCGCTGAAGATTAAGTGTCTCAAAAGCTTAATACTTTCTTGCGGATACTACTACTACTGTACTACTATCACGGAGTTTTCTAGGGTTTTCGTTCTTACGGGAAAGTACATGCCACTTGCACCACTAAACTAACCTTGCCAAGTTTTAGAACATTCAACTACTTCTACTCAAAGTATTAACTTATCATACTGCTAGGATGCTATCTCTATTTTTAATTTTAAGTAACAAATGGTTTTTATTAAAAGCAACATTAGAGTCTCTTACATAATTATATACACAACGAAGGTATAAATAATGGAAGTATAATTTACATGAGTTGAGGAAACTTTATTTATTACAGATAATATTATTAACATCGTCTTACAACCAGTTTACAAGAATAATGGATTTGACCCTTCAAATAAAGTTTTCCACAAGCATAATAAAGTAATACTGCTTTATGACTAAACAAATCTTAACAAAAATTATTGGGATAAATAATTAAGCCTATGTAGTTTGCAAAAGTACAAGTATCACATTGTGTTTTGTATAGCCTCATAAGAGAATGTATATTACTATAAAGGAAATAATTATAAATGACAAAAAGTATCTAAATTAAAGAGCAGCATAATCAGAAAAACACATAAAAATATTTTTATAAAGTCATATAAATCACAAGTTACTGTATTATACATTCACCATAAATAAAAAATTATTTTATAATCTTCTGTAAATTTTAAATAAGTCTAAACACTTGGCCATTTGTAGGTAGATGGAATGGCAGAATGGTTTTCGTAGTTGTAAACATACATTTGGGCTTCAACAAATTTTTCCTTATCTGCAGGCTCAGGATACACAGATGCAATACCTAAGAAAGTAAATATTTTAATTTCCAGAACATTTCAAATGCAATTATCCATTTTCTATGTCACGTTCATAAAAAACTTCTTAATTATAGATATTATTGTACTTTTATATTATTTCTTACAAACCACAATGGTGATTATTTTTACTGCAAAAGACATCTGAAGTAGTGTTTTCTGTGTTTTATATTAAATACATTACTCTCAGCAAGTTCATTGTTTCTATTATTTTATTTTAAAATTAATATTTATGAATATTATCTTATTATAATATCAGCTTAGCTTATATGCAGTATAATTATATATTGTTTAATGATTTTTTTTACAATCATGTTATTATAATTCCGTGTTAATGAAATAGTGCGATAGAAATCATAAAATACATGCGAGTAAAACTGAGAAAATACAGATTAGTGGTTTATCATGTTAGTATTACATACAAATGATAAGTTCCAATGTGGTGCCAGTAAACAGAACCTTATTTATTAATATAAGCGTATATAGGTATACACATGCTGCGTAACTATAAGACTTGCAGTTAATATTATGAGCTCGAGCAACACTGTTCTTTATACTTGTATAATTATAAGTTCATTAAAAGAATAACTGCAAGGCAAAAGAGAAAAGACTACAAAAAATAGTGTATTATTATTTCAAAAACAAAAAAAAAAAATTCGTAGTTGAGTAAAAAGTGATGTTTAATTAATATTACAATCAACTTGCTAACCTTCTAAGCAATTGATTTAATAGTTTTGTGGCCAATCATAGCGATTGGGTATAGTTGAATGATAATGGTAGTCATAAAGTTGTTGGCTGATAAATTCAGCCTTATCTTCTGGTTCAGGATATGTTGTGGCAGTACCTATAAAACATAAAGCCCAAGACATCACAAAACAGCACATCACACATATACATTTAGTACATACATATCTTTATCGAATTAAATAGCTTTCAAATCCTTTCACACAAATTATGAAAAGATACTCATTTAGCTATTGCATAAAGTAACATTCACCGAAAGCACCAAAAATATATTACATTTTATGAAAGCTTCTCTAACTTTTGATTTCCTTCTTCAAAATAAGAGGGAGTTAAATTGTAAACAGCAAATTCTTTACTACGTTTTATACGTATATAATACAGTTAGTAAAATGTTCCTGTAACTGAATATTGCTGTTGTACTATCGTCATGCTTCTGTGCGCTTGGATAGGCGGATGTGTAAATTTGCTATATTATAAAAATTATTTTCGTCACTAAAGCATGAGCTAAACGGAAAATATAAATATCATAAAAACGCTATATGTACTTTACAAAGATATTTTATATTTTTTTCATTTAGTTCAAGTTGGGATAAAAAAAACAGTTTATATTTGAACCCCATTTCTCATGCAATTAAAAAGTTAATGAATACCTTAAAAATAAATTAATTCACCTGCATCCGAGTGCGCAGCAGAATCGTGACTATTATAGTAAGGATATTAGGTACTTACTATAATAGTTTTATGGATAACATTTTATAACGATATTCCAGATTATATTTCAACCCCATTTATTAGAGATATTGCGTGCTTGATTATAATAGTTCGTCTGTTGATTTTATGTACAAATTAATTTTCTTAATAGTCTTTTAAAGGCATTCTTATGTTAGTTGGATATCTGAGCTTACAATGAATCCAATAAAAAAGCTAGCCTTACCTGTATTATAAGCATGTTCTGCAATTTTTGCAGCAATTTTCAAAGAACAGTTTCTAATATCAGAAAGTGGAGGATAGAGACGACCTTCTTTCAGATCCTTTTCAGTTACCAAATCTGCCAATGCCTAAAAAAGAAATTAAGTACTATAGTAGTTAATACATGGTACAGAAATGTTAAGGACAGTGAATTAGAGGTTCTCTTCCTTAAAAATGGTAAATGTAGATTAAAAATTTGCTGTTCTTCATATAATATTATCAGCAAAAGTTAAATATCTTCAGGTGTCCAGGACAATTTTAATTTTAATGAACTGTCATTGTGTGTAAAAATTATGTTATAGAATTAATAAAAAGAATCATGTTTTTACAATAGACTGTTTCGTTACACATTCGCTTGTATAGCAGGTAGTAAAAGAAATGTTAAATAAAAGTATGGTAAAGATTTTTCTGTATGAAGTATGAACTTACAGACGCAGCAATGAGGAATATTTCTTCTTCAATATGGAACATTCCTGTGCAAATAGCACCAAGAGCAACTCCAGGGAAAATATAAGCATTATTTCCTTGACCAGGGTAGAAGGTTTGACCCTTATATTCAACGGGTTTAAATGGAGAACCACTAGCAAACACTGCACGTCCCTGTAAGAAAGAATTTTTATTAATAAACGTAAAGTGACACAATAAAATAAAACTATAGCATAAAAATGAAACTAATGGTCTGGCAGTACCAAAAACATTGAAGAAATTTATTATTGGCAGAAAATATTCCTATTTGTACTGAAGTTACTGAATGTTTTAGTTTTTGTTCAGTTTCTTACATTGTATTGTTCAATTTTGCTTGAAAATGCCCCAATTGAAAATCTCTGTACACTATTGTACGTTTTATTCGTGAGATCATATCCTATCAAATTGTTTTAAAAAGTTACAAAATTCAGTTTTTGTAATTGCAAATAAAATGTCAGTAATACTTACATCAGTATGTACGTATGCTTCTTCAGCAGTACATTCTGCTTTACTTGTTGGATTACTGAGAGCAAATACAATTGGACGTGGAGCAAATGTAGCAACAAGTTTTAGAATTGTTGGAGTAAATACATTTGGAACAGCAGCAGCACCTGGAAAAATAATAGTCAGTTGAGTTTTAATTTAGAACATTTTATTAAATTATAACCTATCTTTAAGTTGGAAGGTTTGGGGTATTTAGTCACCAAGGAATAGACATGGTGTAAGACAGCTGTTTCGTCTCTTAAAGGATCATCAGTTATACTTCTCCCAGGACTGATATGACAAATAATGAGTATCACTTATCATTCCTGTTTTACAACGTTAGAAAATGTTAGAATAAAAACTATTATTTTTATTCTATCATTTTCTAACATTGTAAATGAGGAATGATAAGTGATACTCATTATTTGTCATATCAGTCCTGGGACAAGTATAACTGATAAGCCTTTAAGAGACGAAACAGCTGTCTTATACCATGTCTATATTCCTTGGTGACTAAATACCCCAAACCTTCCAACTTAACAAGTTAAGTCATTATAGTTTCTATCTATATTAATATAACCTATTTTACTTATTAAGCATTTCAATTTCCGATAACTCAAATTGTTTCGTAGTAGTAAAAAGTAGTCGAAAGTTTTTATACGTGTGATGTTTTGTCTTTCTCAGAAAAATGTCTTTCAACCTTGAATATATATGAATATTTTAATCGTAAGTATTAAGAAAAAATATTTTCTTGTCAAACACTGAACTGTACATACCTATTAAGACAGTTGGTTTAACTGCCCTCACAACATCTTCCAAATGTTTAATTGGAGCATGAGATTGAGCAAATACAGCTTTATGACCTGAAAGGAAAAAAATATATCATAAATTTTGAGTGCATATAGAGCTTCAAACAAAAAAAGTTTAAGTTTAAAAAGTTATTAAAGGTATTAAAACTATTAATACTTATTCATGATTGATAAATAGTAGATGATAAAATATTTTAAATTCAGATCATATCAGGGCTTGCATTTATTTGATCACCATAAAATAACTATTACAAAAACGTATTGTGAAAATATAACTTTAAAATATTTTTTAATGAAGTATAGTATGCAAATCAGGTCGAATTGTGTATGGGTGTGGTACCTTTCTAACAGGTTGTTGTGTTAATGATAAGATAAACATTATGAAAACATATGCTTTTATAATGACACTCCCTCGCAATAAAGAAACATGAAACCCCCCATACCGTATAACAAAATGAGACTTATACACGTGAAGCTAGAGACAGCTCAAAGAATTTAAAAAATATGAGACTTCTTTAAGATAATATTTATTTCACCATTAGTAAATCATATTATTACTATTAGATTGTAGAAAATATGTTGTTATAAATGTGTACTTCGCAAAATAACGGCAGAGTAGATTATATTTATTTGAAAAAAAAAAATAAGATTATGAAAATACAGATAACTTAAAAGGAAATGTCACAAGTTTTTAAAATTTTGGGAGTAAGCTGTGTGACTTACTGTCAACTCCTCCTTCTGGTCTGTCTTTAACAATAAGTCCTTTTGAATCAACCATCCATACTCTCTTAATTGCTTCTTCCTTTGGAACTCCATCTTTTTCCATTGCCATTACAATGAGAGTGGCAATGCCAAGAGCAGCCTGGAATATTCAAAATAATTATTAAATGGCATCTATTGAATTATTTTGAATATTGCTATTAAGATTATATGTTCGATTGCTCTCTAATATTATTGCTGCAGAAACAGTAGTTAATTCAATCAAAGTATTGTATATACTGTAAGTGTCAATTACTTAAAATAATAAGGAATTAAAACCTGAATACTAAATAAAATAATATGTTGAAATCTGCTGTTTTCCATGTCTTATTTATAAAAAAAGCTTTAGTGATATGAGTAGTTATTTCAAAATAAATACAACTGTAGTGAAATTAGCAAGAAATAAGTAAAATGGCAGAATTCCAAAAGCGTTTCCACATTCCACTCAACAAAACATCTAAATAAATTAAAATAATAATTTTTTGTTTTCATTCTTACCTCTCCTGCACCTTGGAAAAGGAATGTATTATCAGCAAGTTTTGTATTTGTAATACGAAGTGAAGATAAAAGTCCCGCCACTGCAACACTAGCTGTTCCTTGAATATCGTCATTAAAAGTAAGTACACGACTTCTGTAATTGTCAAGTAAACGGAATGCATTTTGATTGCCAAAATCTTCAAACTGAAATGAAAATGAAAGAATAATTACAATAAAATGAAAATAATGCAATAGAACAAGTTGATATGGCATCGATATGTCTTCATACCAGCAAAAAAAATCGTATAAACATAAATTGTGTACGTACCTGTATAAGTGTATTTTGACCATAACGTCTGATAACAGCTTGCATAAATTCTTCAATAAATTCATCATATTCTGGACCACGAACTCTCTTACTTCTTAAGCCAATATACAATGGATCATCTAATAAAGACTGAAACACAAATGGAAATAACATAAGTATAACAGAAGATCTTATCATTTGAAAAAAGTGGTTTGTTTCAGATGAAAATTGTTTTTCCTTTTTACTTACTTGAGTATTAGTTCCTACATCCAAAAGTATTGGAAGACATTGATGTGGCTTGATGCCTGCTAATGCTGTATAAAGAGCTAATTTTCCAACAGGAATGCCCATTCCATAAGCTCCTAAATCTCCAAGACCTAAGATTCGCTCACCATCAGTAACTACTATTGCACGAACATCCTGTTCAGGCCTACAAACGAAAAGAAGAATAATAATTAATTCTAATGCATCTATTAGTCATTTTCATAATACGTGTATTATAAATCTGGCTAAAAACATAAAAAGTTATGAAACTTTCATTATTATTCATTTTGCCTAAATTTCCTTCTGTTATTACTATATTAATTAAATCAGGCTTTTTCAGTATATTTATTTCTATTAGTTATAAATGATGCTATTGAGTCAGTGCACTTATCATTCTTACGTTATACAACTTTACGCCCACTTAATGATATGAAATTGAACTTTGCTTAAGGTTATTGAAGACAATCAAGCTTCAGTATAGAATCTCACCAGTTTTTAAGAATATCATATATATGTCCTTTATCGTGAATGGAAATAAACAATCCTCGTGGACGACGATAGATGAGACCAAACTTTTGACAAGCTAAACCAACAGTAGGAGTGTAAACAATTGGCATAATATCTTCAACATTTTCAGACAAAAGACGATAAAATAAATGCTCGTTACGATCCTAAAAAGACAATAAAACATATTTTAATAATACAATTACATTTACGTACAGTTTAAACTACTTTACCTGTAATCCAACAAGGTATATATATTTATTTAAGTCTTCTTGGTAACGGTCAAGATTTGCTTTGCAGAGAGCAATTTGCTCTTCCTGAGTTTTGAAACGTGGTGGAATAAGTCCATGAATACCAAGAATTTGACGCTCTTCAATGGTAAATGCCATACCCTGTAATAAATAAATAAAAAGTAATATTATAGTTAGCAGTTATTTGAGAAATCAAGAGTAAAAATAGATAATATTGACTCGTATCGTTTCGTATAGGATTGATGTGTTTCATGGTTTACTGTTGTCCTAGAAAACCTCTTCTGTATATTCCTAGGCAACTATTCCTGAAATTAACTTAGTCAAAGCTCGCATCAGTAGTTTTCACCAGTTGTCACAATATTCTATACTCTCTTCTATATTTTCAAGCATTGCATAGCAATTTAATTAATTATTATTGTTTCCTCTCGGTTACAATACAAATGTGATACGAATGAAACAAATAAAGAATCTCCTGTTCCTATTGTATGGTAAGAAGATTAGTGGTACATAACTTAGTTTGATGTAAAAAAAAATCAAAATTATTTTAGTTTCTCTCTTTTTCATTTAAAAGTTCAGAATTAATTTATATGTCAGATAAACATGGCGGAAATTATGTTTTTTTTTGTTATATATAAGCTTGCTGCCGATTTGCTTGACTACCAAACTATTGAAACAACTTTACTTATTGTAATAGTTAAAAATTTGTAGATAAAAAATTCAACATATTAATACTGTCATACACCACGAATAAATAATTTTGAAAATTTAGTGGTGGTGAAATATAATTTATAGAACAAAGAAAGCTGTGCATATTCTTTACCTTATTAAGTCTTGGATCCCTCAAATAGTCAATTCCTCTGACCATACTTGGGCAAATGTTATCTCCTGGCATTTCGTGGTATGTTCTTTGTCCTAATCTGTCTCTTGAGTATGGACCTTCTCCAGAAAGTACTTGAGGCATTCTACGTTCAACTCCTCCTTTTTCAATAATTCGGCTGCCCACTATCGCCCTTTAAATAAACCAACAACGATTAATAACAGCTTATTATAGGTGCAATATATTGATAATGATGATCTTCAATAAATATTATCTGTATTTATAGACCAGTCAATCAAAATTACATCACTAATCATATGTTGTATGATCAGATAAGACGACGTTTATGCACATATGACGCGTTTCTTTAAACATTTTTTTTCTAATATTTTTATGTATATTGTTTGAGCCAAAGTAGAGATTCATGTTATTATTGGGTAATATATAAATAAATATTGTGTACTTTGGATATAGCACTACTGAATTTTATTTGTTGATGTTTTTGTCAAGGGAACAAAGTCAAGGAAATAAGTAAAAGCTGGTACACGGAATGTCGCAATAGAATAATAAGAAATGAAGATAACATCTATCTGATTTCATGTGCAATGTACTTGTGTATTTAGTTGCATATGGGACACCTTCCATCTTCGATAAATTTCATGATGCATTCTGCTTATTTAAAATAATAATCGTATAGTTTTCATTGTTGTACCGCTTATGTATAATAATGCTGAGAAAAAATATGGAATACTGAATTATATCTAATCTAACATTCAACGTTTTTCTGATTCGGTGAAATTACGTTAACCCATTTTCAGCCCAGGAAAATTACCGAAATGGAAACCCACCGAAAAGAATACCATCGAAAGTAATTTCTCCAATACGGAAAATAGTCGAAGGTAAAATACCGTCGAATTACAGCAATCAGAAAAATCGTCGAAACAGAATTCCGCCGAACGGATTTCAGCCGAACGGAATTCCGTCGAAACAGATAATAGCAGAAAAAAGGCGTTCGACGATTTTTCTTTCCGACGGAATTCGATCAGTCCGAAACAAAAAGCAAATGAAAGATTTTCTTTGTTTCTTTAAAAATATATAGTTTTATGATAGTTCATGCCGTATTCCGACCGTTACGGCGTTGCAGATAAAATAAAACGTGAGTGACCGTTATACTACAGTGGAAAAGAAGTGATATCTTATGCAAAATGACAGGAAAAAGAAAAAAAAACAGATTTTAATTATAATTAGAGGATGTAAAAGAGAATTAGATATATAATTTACGTTATATAATTAAATATGTTATATAATTTACGGCGAATAATTAAAAAAAAATTGCAGGCCTAGAAAAATATCGATTTTAAATTTAGTATTAATTGTTATAAAAATCTCATTAAAAACACTTTTTATGTGAAACGCCATATCGGCCGTGATAGAGCATGGATTGTCATAAAACTATACATATAATATTTGGAAAGAGAAGATGTCACATGGTCCATTTTTTGTCTTTCTATCTTCTGTATTTCGGAAAATATGCCGTTCTAAAGAAAAAATCTCATTTTGGGGACCACCTTGAATATAACTATCCATTACGATTCATTACAACAAAAAGGTGGTGTATTAATATGCTTATACACAGGGGAGTTGCAATTATTATTTGCTGCAATATATAATAATTTAAAATACTGAATAGTAATGGTTAATATTTAATTAATTCTTTAGTGAAGCGATTACTTTCACTCATATTTTGAGCTGAATAAGGTTTCAGTTTACAGGTATACTAAACATGTAGCCTTATAATAGCATTAGCAAAATTACGAGCGTTTTCTGAATGGCTTACAAATTTTTAACTTTTTTTTATGTCTCCATAAAATTATATTTAATTTATTTAGGATATACACTAACTACATGCCAAATAAATCATTTATTAAATAGCTAAAACTAGAAGTTAAAATAAGAAATTGTTATAGAATTGCGAAGCTCACTTCCGTAGCAAACTAAAAATAAATTCCATCATAATATTTAGTGTGCTTGTTATTGGATAACGTAAATGCTATACACAAAATACGTTACCGTAAAAATAATTTAAAAACCAAACGAGCACATGATTCCATGTGATTCTCCCGTTTTTTTTTTTTTTTTTTTTTTTTTTTCAAAAATCTTACACGTAATATCCTGTTATTTATTATCATGCTAAATTTATAATTAGGCCTGTATTAGAACACTGAAGAGAATACTATATATAGCTGAGGAGAATACTATATGCCGTATATATATAAGGAGAATAATACTTATATACGGCAATAACAGAATACTACGAAAATACCACCTTGACGAGAAGAGCATGCGAAGTAACTAACCAGCTGAGATCATGCCAATACAACATTCAAGGACAAGACTAAGATTGAATAATAAATCACGATAACACACCTCAACCAATAAATACCACAAAATGAATCCCAGAAATGTAGAACAGAATTATTTTACACATAACTCAGTATTTGTTAACTCACAGAATACATCTAGTGTTCAAAAGCATCTTTGTGGAATACATAACTTCAATATGGCCCTAGTCAGAAGAGAGAAAAAGTCTTGTTCTCTCGTATAAGTACGCATGAGAAGAGATGTTGGACAGCAGTTACATAAGCGACACAAATTATCGGAAAAAATCAAGAAATACTGAAGTAGTACTATTTTCCTTCTTTAGCAAATTAATACGAAAATAGACCAAAATAAGTAAAAAAAAACTTCCTTTTAACCTTTTTTAATAGTAAAGATTGCAGGTACCTATTTCTGGAATAAATTGCAATGAAGAATTAGGTCAATTAATTATTTCAGAATATTATCATAATTTTTACAAGTTTATAAAAAGAATGTGAAAGGTCGAGGCAAGTGATGGGCAGAAAGACGTACACTTATATAATCATTATAACTTCATCCACAATAACATTTTTCCACGATCACTAGAATGACGAGTTACATATTTAAACAAAATGGAATGTTCTATAGTTTAATATACAATTGTGAGAAGTTTTATTGGGAACTACGCCACGGGTCCCAACCCACCCTTTATGAGTTCCTCCAGCGTCTATGATTGAAAATGACAACAAAAATGTTCGAAAAATTTTGAAGATGTATTTTTACTAAGGGCAATATTAATGGAAATACTAATTACAACTGGTGTCTAATCATGTCATTAAAGTTATTAAGTTTAGGGTTAATTTGCGAAAATTTTAGAAATTCCTACCGCTGACCTATACCAATAATAGCTACAGTCCTGTGTTTTATTCAAAACTTTGCATAATTTTGATTCTTTCCGGTTAAACATTTAAAAGTGTTTGATGAACAACAAAGTTTTGCATCTAACAATAAGAAATTATAATTATATTTAAGGACTACTACAGTACTGTCATAACAACAACAATAAAAAGACTGCGTTTTTAATCGCGTTAAATAATAAAACCTAAACTACTACTTTGAGTAGATTTTTTAATACAGTATAATAATATACACTTGAATTTACGGAGTATCAATTTATTAATGTTACAGGTGAAAATAAACACAACAGTGACAATACCAACAATAATATAAATATTTCTTACAAACGTAAAGTGCATTTATTATAATAGTAATTTGAGATCGATAATACAAGTGAATATATAATAACTTGTAGTTACCCACTACGCTGTAATATCTGATGCCGCATAAATAATAGCGGAATAGAAAAATAAAAACACTGATAAACCACGTGTGAAAGAACATCTCTGAACACATTCAGTTTAAACAAGAACATATACCCCATGTTTTCCTCATGATAAGTGCCTGTATTATCATTCATTGATGATCAGAAACACCGCCACCACTTGTTCTTGAGAACGTAACGAATTGTGACTGCTGCGAACAATATATGTTTTACCTTTGCCAAAAGTTCCACATTATTGATCGACATTATACAGTGTTGAGAACATCAACGAAAGCAAAAAGCGTATCAGAAAAATATAGAATATAGCAGAAAATGAATAGTAATGTATCTTATTCTTCTACTTACTGTGGAATCCATGTAAACAAGAATTCGTAATGAGTGATGTGTAATATATAAAGAAGTAGAATTGGTATAGTTATTGCTTGTAAAACAACAACTGGAGAATAGGTTGGCATTATGATTGCACACTACCCTCTCATCCGCACAATTCATATAATTTCTATTCATTTTAAAACCAAGAAGATACTGCAATTTCACGTGGAGGGAAAAAAAAGTCTCGGAGAAGCCGGTTAGGGTCAATAACCAGCAACTTTCCTACAGATCACGCTAGAGGGAAGAACTTATCAATGATGAACTTTTATGCACTCTAACGGCGAAAATAGAAACTTTTACATGTAGAAGTGTAGGGTTGGAAGCTCAGTTTATTTTTAAATTAAGAAATGGTATTAGCTATTATGTAAGAATAGCAAGCACTTGCTCACAAGAGTTATAATTTACAGTCGGTTAATACGTGCTGCGTGGACAAGAGAGAAATAATAATTTTATTTTGTTTTTAACTAAACAAGTAAAATTTACAGTCACCTTTCTGTTTGAATATATTTTTTTGTAAAAAAAATGTCAGGTCGATTACTGGATGACGATAATATGCCGACTCTAGCTGAAACACTCTATGAATAATAATTGGACTTCACTTATACAAATTTATAAGAAAAATCATATTGGAGCAAGGATTGCTACAAAAGCGAGCACAAAAGCTTATAATATGAGTTCAAATGATAAATTGAAATAGACTATCCAATAGACATAACTGCCCTATTACATATCATTTAATATACGAACAAGAATACAAGATGCACTTTGTCTAATTAACGATATTAAACATATGTGAAGAGTTGTCAACACTATTCTGCTTCACATCTCCACTTTTTTAGTATTTTTACACTGAACGGAAGACGCCAATTGTTAAATTCAAAGAAATTACAAAATCTCGTCAATGTAGCATTATTTCAGGTAAATTAATGCTATCAGAACTAAAATTAAAATAAAACAAATTAAAATAAAAAGCTTACTGCAACAATCCTCATAACAATATTTTTATACTACGACAGTGCAAATTTAAAGGTAAGTAGTTGTAAAGTTATGTAGTTAATTATATAAATTTCACTAAAACAACGAACACATTATACGTAATTATTATTATTATATAGACCTTTGGAAAGTGAAAATACGCTTACACTTCCTTTGACGTGTAGGACTAACCTAACTTCAAAATAATAGTTCTAAACGGTAACTCACCAAACTTTCTCAAATTTTGTATAATAAATGGTATCAGTAGAATTAATGAGTCAAAACTTGACACTTTACGAAGGAAGAAGACTGATAAAACTCCAACTCTCAAAATAAGCACCCCTTCCCTCTCTCTCTCTCTTTCTCTCTATTCCGTTGTTTTAGGAAGGACGACGCTGTTGTATGACGTTCTACTACACCTCAGTCTTTAGTATAGATGAAAATAAAACTCTAGCAGTAATTTTTCTCTGACGTATTTCATCCTCGTCATTTTGACTTCCGATGTCATTAATTATATTTCTTGCGATGCGTATTTTAAAATCTGACAGTGGTGATTTATTTTTGATAATGGAAATCATTGTCAACAGGCTGTACTTGTAAAAATATCCACTTTTTCCCCATTAATATTCCTAGAGGCAATATAAAACACATCAAATATAGCTTTTGTTATTCCCAACACTACGTGATGTTACGACTTAATCGAAAATTATACTGGAATAAAATTAATATTAGCAACAAAAACTGTTATCGTTGTGTTTTATATTGATTATCATTCAGTAAAATGACATGAAAGTTTACGAGGTACCGTATTGCCTACTTTCCGAAGTTGTATATACAGACAATTTGGTTGAATGATTTGAATACTGCATGAAAGGAATTGGAACATTTTGAAGTACCACAGTAATTATCAAATTATTAATTCTTTTGAATTATGATTACAAATTCATCAGCTCAAATCAAATAATGTCGACATGCTAAAACCAGAATGCTGCTGCGCTTCCAGTTATACTAGTAAACAGTTCTACAAATATACCCAATTAGCAAATGTAGTAATTTTAATATTTTACGGAGGAAGCATTTCCCAAAGTTGTTCTCCAAAATTATTTTTAACAATGCCTCCCGAATAACATGAGGAAAGTACTGATATTTCAGACCTGAAATTAAACGAAACCAATCTGACTCATACTGCAACGTAAATAGAGGGCAACATTTTTTAACAGCAATACCTTAAATCCTCAAGATTACATGACTTGTATATAAATATAATTTTAAATATTGATTGGTTATGTCCTTATTTCATGTTATTTGCTACTGTTATATTATTCATTGTACTAGTGTTCGTTGTAATTTTTCATAACCCTGTAATTTTGTAAGATTCCAGTTGAGCTTTTGTGAAATAAATAAATAGCACTCTACAACGTCGCATATAAGGATAGTATTTTGGCCAACATCTTTTTCTTATATCAATACGGCACACAAAGGGTGTAAGTACGTTTGTTTCATTAGAAATGGTAACAGTAATCATATATTCATGAATATTTTTCTGCAATATTATAAATACGGTACGTATATATGTACGTGAAATGCGCATAGTATATGTAGAAATAGAAAACAAAGAAAAGGAAATACCGGTAACTACTTCCTAAATAATTACATTATTTTATCATTAGTATTTTCTACTGCCATAAAGTAGTAAATTCCTTTATACTATTTCTAAATAAATAATTAATTTCAATTAGTTTGCAAACTAAGTTTTGTCGTGGTTTGACATATCCAATAGTTGAATCGCTATAATTATTGCACCAGAAATGTGAATATTTTCTCTAAAATACAAAAAATTTAACAAAAAGGTAAATATGTTAAGGAAACTGAAATAAATATATAAAGATAATTTCACCATGCTAAGAAGAACGAAATGCACTTACAGAATAACGAAGTGTTATGCAATGAAAGTATTTATGTGATTAATTTTGAAATTGCAATGAATTGTTTGATGTTGAGTGATTATTGAGCTCAAGGTTGTGTTACGGCATTTCGTGATAAAAGAAGTGATTTATGAAGAATTTCTATCTCTTTCGAATACACACCCTCCAACTAAAGGAGCTTTATTATTGGTTTCAAACCACGTGAAAGGTTTAGAATTATATAGAATAAGTCAAATAACAATATTCTTACAGGTATGGCAGTTGACGCTGCGGTATTAAAATAATAACGGTGATCAAAATATTTTTATGGAAATAAATAAATATTTGCGAGGCAAAAATATTTTTTGAAGAATAATTTGTTTTAAATATTATTTGTATAATTATAATAATAAGTTCGAGATATTTTTTCTACTTTTTATTTGCGAAAATATTATATCAGTTACTTGATTACGTACAGATGTACTTATATTATTGCCTTATTTGTAGCACTGTCAAAGAAGCAGAAAATATATCGATAAATTAATGCATTGTTTTTGCAATATTGTGAATTATTACTAATTAAATTCCTGGTAATAAAAGTAAACCACGCAATATCAATTTATTGTATATTATACGAAATATAAGTATTAAAAGGCAGGCAAATCTAAGAAAACCTGATGTGCATGTCTTTCTTAATATTTTAATTAACTTACAATGTTTCAGATAATGTATTAAATATCTGATCAAGACAGGCTACTTATACTTTTACCAAAAATTGTAGTTATAATTTAAAATAATACCAGTAGTAAAGTTAATCACTATAACAATATAAGCTAACTGCTTGAAATGTTCAATCTTTTAACACGGTGAATATATTTACGATAAGAGTACCACCGCAGGCGTTCATTTACGTCAGTAGGTTATCATTAATTTTCTATATTTATCCCACAGATCTAAGTCGTGTATAATTTTTACGTATATTAATTGAGCAGAGGGAACATTACTTACAACTATACAAGAATGTTACACGCCAATTTTCATATATGATTAATTTAAAGTATTCGGTGTTACTTAGGTTAATGAAAGTCTTCTCAAACATTACAGCAATCTTTAACCAGGTAAAATATTATTATTATTAAAGTATCTTAAATTAATTATTGTGTAAATAATAATGGTATCTGATCTTTGTTTACTTAACTAAATATATAAAAATTTGTAAATTAAAAAATCATGAGCTGATTGATCCTTTTGCAAAAATAAGTTCTTAATGAACAGAATATAAATGTTAAATTTTGATAAGTAGCAATGATTAACTTACAATTGGTGATGTGGTAGAAAAATTGATGTTTGATTCTACTAATTATATTTTACTTTTATGGTAAAAACATATAGGCTGTTTTATATTATACTCCAACATGACTGTTACGTCTATATATACAAATATTCACCACTTGAATGATATAGCAATAATAAAACAATTGGTTTTTATATACTGTCAGGACGGCAATGTATGGGGTTTTCAAATCTGTTGTGATTCGCCGAAAACTTTGCAAAGTCATTTTACAATTAACTAAATGCTTTTAGCTATAAGTTTGTCAATAATTTGAGCTTTAAATTTGTCAAGTTTAATGTCCATTCAAAATGTATTATCAACACAACAAAAGCAAGGTAATTTTCAAAAGTAGTAAGAGATGTTTCCGAATTTATGTTTCCATAATTAATTTTCAGTCATATTATAAAATTCTACCTTTTCCGTATATTTATTATGGCAGTAACACTGTTATTTTAGTTTCCCTACATAACAATATTTATTATCTCTCTTAAAAACGACACTACATAAAACTAAATGATTAAAATTAATCTACATTTTGTTACTTTTTGGAATCCCATAAATATTTTTTTTAATCGAATACAAAATTAGTGTTCGATGTTGCATATAACATAGGCCCAACTGTATATGACAACATTTGGACAACAGTAATTAAAATATAATTAATACGTTGTATAAAAATGTATAAACTCCTTCTACGCACTGAAACACTCTAATTATTATGCTTCGTACTTACGAGCTCTTTTGAAGTTTTGATTCCTGATCACAAAAAGCAACTGCCACAGAATTCCCCATACTCCCATTGACTTCTTTTTTACCGGTAGAGGTAACTTTCCCTTCGGAGCCACGCATTCTACTAATTTCTTTATCAACACTAAACAACACAAAAAACTAATGATCTTCTTACAAAAGATGACAGTTACTACTTCTACAACTAATTTCCTATCACAATTATTTATACCCTGTCGATAAATTATAGGATGTCCTTGAAAAGAACATGTGAGTGTCATTTGAGATTACAGAAGACAAAATTTGGGTTTCCGTCAAAGTAGTGGATATTCATGCAATATGCACGCTCATAGCAGTTTCTGCATTATCTTTTAATGCCATATGGGATTGACCTACATGGTGTCAGTATTACGTGGAGTGATTTTCATAACAGCTGCGTCTCTGATACGCTACACTGGGTGACAACGAAAGTGTTTTTTTTTTGTTTTTTTTTCCTGAGGATCTGGTATAATCCCATTTACGGTGAAAGGTTTCTGCTCTTTGTTATGACAAGAAAAAAAAGTAATTTCCATGGTATATGTTTTTTTTTTACCAGATCGATTATTTTTGTGGTAGCATTAATTTTTTCATTGTGGTTTATTAAAGTCTCTTTTCGTATTCATGATAATATTGTAAAGGACTGTAGTTTAACGGCTTCATATACGTAATTACAAACTGTAGTTATCGATCGATTTGGATTCATATATAGTAAGTTCAAATAATGGTGAGAATAGTGTAATATTAATCTTATTGCATTAAATCGTCTAATAATTGGTAATTCAGTTTTTAAACCAGATCAACAACATTCAGGTTTCACATTATTATCTACTCTATATTACTTATTATTAAATGTAGAAAAACAAGTGATTATATGTCGCAAATAATGCTGCCTTGAATCCCTAATGCTATTATTATCGAGTATAATACTCGTAAATCATAAGAAGATCACTATATATTAAGTTTGGTATGAAAAATACACAGAAAAGAAAATAATATTGCATATTAAGAGATAATAAGTTGTGTTATACAAATTACTTTTCCATCGTTTTACATACATTCAACCAGATATGTCGTACATCATCAAAAGTAAATCAAGAATATAATTTTTTGAATAATGTTTTTTGTGAATGACTAAGTATTGTATTTCATTCAAATATAAAATTTACTTTCATTGAAATATAGAATTATACCTTCACTCTTATGCGTAAAGTACAGTATATACTTTAAGTCGTTATAAAAAAAACGGTACCGGTAGAGCTATTCAAATTAGCAGTTTTGTAAGAGAAGAGTATCCTGAATAAAAATGCTGAGGCATTTATAACATGAATCCATGAAAGAGACTGGACAGCGAAATAGATTTCCTACATTTTTATTGTACTGCTAGTATTAATTTTTCCATAATTTTTGGTATAAGAATTATCATCCCACTATTTTGCGTCCCTGGGATATGGCGATTTGTAAAAGGCAGTATGAGAGGAGTTACCTGTGAAGTGAATTTTTGGATCTCAGCATGTAATAGGTTTGCAACAACCAAATAGTTTTTATTAAATGAATTAATTTATTTTAAGACTCTTAAAAAAAAGAATGATCGAATTCCGACATACAGTTCACAAGTTATAACCTCCAAACGATTTTGGGATAGAGGTCCACAGGTAACTCAGTGAGTTATCTGTGAACTTCAGGTGGGTGTATCTCCAAAATGGCTGGACCGATTTTGTTCACTATTTTTTTTTTTCTTTCAAAAATCATAAAAATTCAATAATAAATAATAGTATTAACAGAACTAAAAAAGTAGAAAATTGGCATTTTTATTATAAAACGTAGAAAGTAAGAAAAAAATACACAGCGGATTCACGCTGTGGAAAGATTATTAAGCAATACTTTTTTTCACAATCCTTTTGCCTTAATTTTTAATACAACAAAACACTGATGTATATATATATATATATATATATATATATATATACAACTACACCTCTTTTTAACCACAAAATTACATAAAAAGAGTAAGTTGTTTCAAGTTGATGTAATTCCTTGGTGAAAGTGAAAGCATTACCAAATATAAATAAAATGAAGATATCACCAAATTGTAACTAATTATTTAGACGTTTTTATTGATTTTTGAACTTTAATTTATTCATTGTCTTAACTTTAAAATAATTAATGAAATAGTAGAGTACATCAAAATAATATTGCCTAGAGCACGCCATATTTATATCACATAAGGATTAATTTATCACATCCCCCCAAACTGTAAAAAAACTAATATGATACGTAAAACATTAAGAAGACAGTAAACAATTATTTAAATTTTCAAATTAAAGAAATTAAAAATTTTCATCATCTCGTCTATTACATCTATGAAGAAAATAATAAATGGAAAAGAACTCACACTTTTTAAATTAAAAAAAAAAAAAAAAAAAACTCAGAACAAAAAAACATCGTTTTTTTTTAATGACTACTTTTAGTCTAGAAATATGGAAAAAATTGTGCCATGAAAGTCAGTAAAGAAACTATAAAAATACTAATTCGAGGTCGCGCTTCTTCCAGGCATTCATTAAACCTTTACCTTTCTGTTTGGGAAGATCTTCTGTCAACATAATGCCTCTGTACTGCAGCGGAGATTAATTGGATACTAGATAATAAAGAATGAAGATCATCGTTTTAGAACAAATGCATGTTTTTCTGCATTCAAGTCTCAACTAGCCGCTGGAAAGGGAAAATATTGTAAACTACATTTGTTACATTGAGATTTTGTCTCATTTTGCTATTAATTCAACGCCAGGAAGAAATCCAATGGTGGCGTCTACTATTAGCGTAAGAGAAGTGATTTTAGTCGTTTTCGAGATAAGAGTATTTGCAGCTGAAAATGCCATAATCAACACAAATAAGAATAATTAAAGAAACGGAAAATGTCATAAGTGCCATAAATACTAGGTCCGATCTTGCTCACAGTTTTAGATAATAATTAATCATAGAGATTGCTTTAATAAAAGTCACATTTCTCTTTATTTTGTGTGATACTGTATAACTTTCTGCATATAAAAAAATCAAATGTTGACAGTTCATTTAATAATAAATGAAAATATGATTTTCTTTGTCACCTTTTTCCATTAGAAAGTTAAATAAATTGTTAGCTGCACCTAACAAATTTCCCAAGGGAGCACAAAAGGGATTGAAAAGAACATATGCAGTTTTTTTCTTTGCATTGCGAAAAAAACTATACCTGATGCAATATAGTGTGGGACAATATGTTCACTGAAAAACAAATATCAGAATATAGATATTAAATAGTAGCAAAATCAACGTGAGAATAAATTCTTTTATTCACATGTAAGCAGTAATCTTGTTTTCGGCCTCGCTAGCTTGCTACTTTGTAGGTCATTTTTTATGGTGAATATTTCTACGATTTTTGGAAGGTAAGAAGAATGATAGTTATGTATATATCAAGAAGAGTAATGATAAGAAAACTTAATTTAGGTGAAACTATCTCTTTAAGGTTTACTCGTATAAGAACCAAAAATAGAGAACGGAAAATGACCATTACAGATTAATTAATTCTTTTATTAACTTGTTGTGTACTTGAAGAAGAGTAATCAGACTCTTATTTTTTTTTAAATAATGAAGCTGACGTTTCAAAAATGAAATATGCAAAACTTTTCCTCTCTCCTAATTTTTTCCTCCTTTCTTCAAGTTGGTTAGTTTCTTCTATCACGTATGGGCTGTAGTATGTACATGATCAGTGAGTGCATAAGTATGAAATCATTTATTGACATGAAAGTTATACTATTCCCCCCTTTTTTTTATTTTAGCCAAAAATGTCATAAGACTAAGACTTATCATATCTTTATTTTAATTAGAAATGTTTCTCAATATATCGATTTTCGTTGAAAGATAATACGCCTGTCTGGTTTGAAAGTTTGACAGCAATGTATTGCACGAAAAAATAATTAATTAAATTGTAATCGTTTTCTGAGTCATATGGGACATAAAAACAAGGGCGATTTGTTTTTAGTATTGTAAGGTAATCAAAAGAGTGAAAGCTAATGAATTGACTTATACGGGTTTACTGATCGGATGCATATACTGGGTGTGTCGTATATTGTTTGATATACAATAACATAACAAATTATCTGCACTTGTAAATTTGTTAATAGTGACAAGTTGAATAAGAATATTGAAATTGGACACATAATTATGGACCAGACGTATTATTTTATTTGCTGATTATTACGAGTAGCAGTAATAATGCAAGGAGTTAAGTTAGGTTTGATTAACTGCGAGGATATGCCAATCTCTTGTTTTGAATAGAGCAAGTCTCTGCATTAGATATATCAATGTATATGCGATCGATCTATGCAAGACAGCAGAGTAACCTTTCTACGACAGAAGTTGCAAAACTATACATTTCAGCGTTAGCAAATAAGACTGACTGTTCTATTCTACCGTGTGAGAAACTTAACAGCAGATACATGACCGTTCTGCAAACCCTGCAGTCTTATTATGAGCAATGTGATAGGTTACATTCGAAATCCGGGTGCAGTACGAAGGAGCCAAAAACAATATTGAAGAGACAAAATTGAAACCACACGAAAGAGCAGAAGAAAGTCGAACGAAAGAACCGAGTAAAAACAAAAGAAAGAACCGTCATGTAAATACTACTGAAAAACCCAAGTAAGCCAGATGTATGTTTCATATTTCATCAGTAGTTTTAATTCCTTTATAACTAATGCAAATTTTCTCGTATTTTATTATGCTGCTTCTTTGTGGATGGATGATATAATTATTATATACTAATACCGAATTTATGTTCTGATTATTAGAATGAAATCTATAATAATGAATTTACATATATATACCGGTTTGGGAACACAGTCCCATTATTTTATTTGCAGCAGTCCAGAAGAAGAAAATTAAGAAAAAGAAGGGAAAAAACTAAGAAAAAAAGTGAAAAGTCTCTTAAAATATAGCTAAATTTCCATTA
>JAQIWE010000467.1:0-22058 GCA_034698565.1 Campodea plusiochaeta | reverse complement strand
AGATTTTCCACAAGGTAGCACAAATCGACCTGCTTAATTTCGCTGCCTTGCGAAAATATGCAAATTATTCGCTGAAAGACACGTATCAGAACACATATCTATTAAGTAGTAGCCAATAAACCGACTTAAAAATAATGCAAATTAATCAATTTATTCATATATCAGCAGTTGTCTTGTTTTGGGCCATGCTTGCTCCGCTGCCTTACAGCTTATTTTCTTGCATTTTCTAAGGTGAATATCTCCAGAACCGATGATTTTTGGGAGTTAAGAAAAATAATATGAGTTATTTCTATCAAGAAGACTAATATTATGTTATAATATCAGAAAACTCAATTTAGCTGCAGGTAACACATTGATTTCCCAATTCCTATTTCAGTTTGACCTCCATCACATGCAAGGTATCTGTTATTGTCTACAACGTCTCACTACGTTATGCAGATCTAATAAGAAGAATTGTGTAGTACTCAGTTATTTATTACCTAGGACATTAAAAGGGTTTGCAAGATTTCTGAAGTCAGATCTACTTAAAGTCGCAGGTAAATAGTTTTGCATGTTCTTTCCTTGATTGGTGAGGGACGTTATGGGTAGCAAGGGTATTAAGACTCAGTTTCAGTAAAAAAAAATTAGCCCTATTTTGACGGGAATAAGAAGTGAAGTTGTTCAGAATTCTTTATGTTTTTGCAGTCTGTAATAACATTGGAGGTAACTGGTACATATAAAATGGACATTCAAAACCTAACAGAGTACTTACTTTCACTTTTATTATGAGCAAATGATGGCGTACAGGGTGGCCCAAAAAAAAAAAATGTCACCAATTTGGAAAATGGAATTTTTCGAAAACTAAAGCAGGTATCTAATTGAAGCAAAGATCACTTGAAAGTTCATGAAATTCTCTTTCCAGTGGTATATAGTTTTATAATAATACATGGCGGATTACTATCAATATCGCTCTCAATAAAAAATCTACCCTAAATGAAAGTTGTCAAAAGTATTTTCCGTTAAGAAATAGTAATTTCTCAAAAACTATGACAGCTATATTCATGAAATAAAAACCAATTTAAAGTTCATGCAATTCTGTTTCCAGAAATATACAGTTTTACATAATATTCACTGGGTTATGGCTGCAAACGCCTTTCCAAAAAAAAAATTATGAAAGTTGACAAGAACGGAAAATTGACAACATTCGATCATTATTTTCTGGAAAGCCGTTTATTGCCATAATCTTAGAAATATTGTTATAAAACTATAAATTGCTGGAAACAGAATGACATGAACTTTCGATTTCTTTTTATTTCATGAATACAGCTACCACAGTTTTTGAAAAATTACTATTTCTTTACGGATAGTCATTTTACCTCATTTGACAACTTTCGTTTAGGGTAAATTTTTTACTGAGGGCTATTCTGACAGTAATCCGGCATGTATTATTATAAAACTATATACCATTGGAAAGAGAATTGCATGAACTTTCAAGTGGTTTTTGTTTCAATTTGATATCTGCTATGGTTTTTGAGAAATTGCATTTTCCAAATTGGTGACTTTGGGCCACCCTGTATATACAGAGATTTATTTAGTTATGCAGTTAAGTCATGAAAGGAACTGAACAGTAACCACTGAATTACCATTATAGTTTTTTAATCACATTTTAATGTAAAAAAAACTATTGACTCTAATTTTTTAAATGTGGAGAGATTAATTATTTCCACAAGAAGTAAATAAAACTATTTAAAAACTGTTCTGAATACTCATCAGCTGTAGAATGTTAACATCTTGTCTTACCTCAAGTCTATCTTTGAGAGTATTTTCTAGGAATCTCACAGCGAAACTCCATTCATCTTTTTCAGTTACAGATTGATCTTCTAATGCATTTAACTGAATAACACGCAACATATCAACAGCCTGGAAAAAAAACATTATATATATCAAAAACACTGAATTCAAGTACTGTAAATAGAAACAATAAGCCTTTTCTATGAGGACTCTGTTTCACTTGAATGATTCGTTTCCAATTTTTCAGTAAACTACAAAAATAAATATCTATTGTAATGTAACAGGATTTATGGTCACTCACAATATTTTAGTGACTATGAAAGAAAGGCCAATGAACAACAACACCGTAAATGATCATTCACTCTATGATGCCAATGAAGACTAAAATTATATTGCTAATCCATAGAAATATACTGTAATATGTTATGGTTTCCTCAATTACATTTATGAAAAACTGATACTCCAAAAATCTTAGAATAATTCAAGTTAAACCTGTATTTTTTCCAGTGGGATGCCATCTTTTCCTACACACATATCCTGTTTTACTTTCTTTGTTCTCTATTGTAGTCGCTTTCCCTAGAAACCGATAAGTTGTGTTGGAAAAGATGGCTTCCCGCAGAAAAAAAATACCCCTTTAAGCAAAGTTAGCAAACCATGATAATTATAGTCTAGAAGTATGATTGCTTGAAACTATTTATTTCGTACCTTTTCTTCCCATTTGTGTCTTTTCATAGTTTCCTCAACTACAGTTTGTTTTAATCTATCAAATATAGGATCATGATCTTTACTAGTTTGTGATTTTGCAAGTAAATTCTGAAATTGTTCTCTTAATGTTTCCCATCCAACATCTATAGATTGCAATGCTAATTGTTTATCTGCCCAATGCCTCAAACCAATATCAACTGTTGTGTTAAAAGTACCTGAAAATAATGAGACAGTAACATGTAAGATGAAGGAACAGTCAAATCAGTGGTATTATATTTAAGGAATTACTCCTTGTCACTCTATCAGGTTAAATCAGTCCAAAAATTTTTGCTTGAAGTTGTTGCTTATCTTGATTTACTTGATTAATATTTTTATTTTAACACCATTCTATAATTCATTTTTATATTATGTACCATGCTCATTACTTTCATTGTTTTACTTATGTTATAATATTTTTCTATTATATCTACTCGACTATTGTATATTTTTTATGTATAAAATGGGTCACTGACCTATTTGTACAAGTGATTCAATAAATAAATAAATAAAAAAATATATTTAAGGAATTTAAATGTTGATATAATTTACTACATTTACGTAATGGCAGAAAATTTGGATTTGTGATTTCAAACTGCTCTAAAATGAATTTTAGCAAGTTAAATTTACTGCACTAGAAAGAATGAGAGAATATAAAATCTCTGCGAATATAAAAGTAGTGATTATGGTTAATCTTGTGTTGTTCCAGAAATACTGGATTTACTTCAAACTCCAGTAACATTCTCCTTATACTGCAAGGGGTTTATAAGTAGAAAAGTAATATTCTATATTTACAGAGTGCCACGAGTATAATTATGAAGTCTCCTTTTTGTGAACAGCATACAAAATAAAAAAACATAAACTAACAAATCCACATATTCTGGTTCATTAAAATTTAAATCTGTCTGAGTTTGGATCACAAACAAAATTTAACTGAAACTTAATTAGCAGTCATAAAAATATCAACAAAAATACTTGTACATGAACCTATTCGAGTACTGTAATAAATACTTACACATCTCTAGTTTTCAACCAATAACATAATTACAAGTAATTGATCTTACCTCCATTTGTAGTTTGAGCAGCAGGGAAGTAAATTTTCTCAAAGATATGATTTTCTACTTTATCCCACATCTTTCTTTTAAGTGCTTCTTCCCATTGATGTACATTAACTTGACTCAAATTAACAACTTCATCCAATATCTCACCACGAGCTTTTTCAAATAATTCATCACGATCCAATTCACGCTGTCTAAAACAAATTATAATACGTTATTTTTACGAACACTTTATTATGCAGCAACAGAAATTATTGTGTGATAATTATACAAATGCCCTTCGAAATGAAGATTAAATGTTTAGTAAAATTTAATAGATATGATGTAATGTTGAGCAGTACATGATTCATAACAATTCAACAAATAAATTACAGATGTGACGTAAAGTTTACGAAACAGAAAGATGCAATATACAGTGTAGTCATTTAAAAATGTATGTACCGGTATATTAATTTAATCAGTGGTTAGTATGTACGTTTATGACAGACATGGAATAATCACAGCTTTCATTAGTTTATACTAAATTCAAACAACAGAATCAAATGTAGACTCACATAACTACAAAACAAAATGTTACTTTTGATTTTTCTCTTTATCCGAACATAGGAATTACACCTTAGCTTGTGTATACTGTATAACATGCCTTCAATAGTTACAAGTTTAAAATAAATGTGCATAGTATCCATACCTTGGGAAATTATTTTTCCATTCTGTTTCTAGATTAAACCTTGTTGCTTTAAATGCATCAGCTTGTTGTTCCACTGTTTCTCTAACCATTTTCCAAAAACATTCAGATACTGCTAAACTTAAATTACGAGTTGTTACTTGGGTTGATGTTACAGCTCCATCCCTGAAAATACATCAATTATTACTGAAAGTTTACATTACTGGTAAAAGGTAATTCTGTAATATATTATTGCTGAACTCCCAAACTAAAAATGACTTGCTATTGTGCTGGCAATTGACAATCTGGGAACATTATTAATCAGTAATACAAAATTTGTCCATTCCATCTTTTATACTCCAATTTTAAATGCTAAACAAAAATATGTTCAGTTACAGAACAAAATAAGAGACTATGTGATTTGAAAATTTTATGTAAAACAATACAGGTTACAATGAAATAAGTTAGGTTAGGTTAACAACATTTTAAATTCCTTCGATTAGTACTTAAACCTGTATTTTTTTACAGCGGGAAGCCATCTTTTCCAACACACAGATCTCGTTTTACTTTCTTTGTTCTCTACTGTATTCACTTTCCCAAAAGACTGCTAAGCTGTGTTGGAAACGATGGCTTCCCGCAGGAAAAAAATACCCCTTTAAAAAACTTGGCTAAGTTTCATCATGATTGATTTTAACTCAAACTTACTTTGTTAGGATCTTAGGAAAGACAATATGTAGGCTCACCTTTGGGGTGGTTTATTTGGGTTAACCTATTGAAGTGTCCTCATTCCTAATATAAGTGTATCATGCTCCCTTTTTAAAAAAAATCTCTATTAAAAGAATCTACTAACTGCGCTGCTAAAAAAATAGTGACAAAACAGTCACTTTACCATTCTCTCAGAAAATACAATTGCCAGTCATCTGCCATAATACATACCTGAATAATTTTGATGTTCTGAAAAATCTTTCTTCATATTGTTTAATTGTCTGAATACTATCATCTTTATTTCCTCTGCCTGTTACTACTGCAAAGTAGCCTAATGCTTTCATAAGGAAAAGTTTACCTTGTAAAATTTTACGGATCTAAAAAAGAAAATACAAAAAAATATTATGAAAAATTCATTTATAGGCTATTGCATGTAAATTAATTTTTACCCTGTCTGGATTTGTCAGATTTTCTTCTGCCAAGTCAACTTTGGTTAAAACAAATATTGTTCGCTTTCCTTGTGGATCCATTAAATTCACAAGATCTGAAATCAACATAAATATAAAACAACATTAATTTCCTTTAAAATACAAAATTTCTTAGCCTATAAAATTCTATATAGTCAAACTTGTAAAATTCTGCATTAGCCAAAATTATAAAATTGATCTACTAGTTGTATCATTAGATACACACTAACTTTTCCAATAAATTAAAATAATGGCTACCGTAATTTTTTTTTTATAATATTTCAACAAAGAACAATCATCAACCAAAAATACATTTTCAACCTGCTGAAAATTTTCTACCTTACCACAATCATTTAGTATTCTTACCTGTTACATTACTTCTTTCTGCATCAACAGATCCATCTTGTATACATAATATAATTGCATTTGGATTAGACATGTAATTCTGACAAAGCATTTTAATTGCTTCCTTTGTTTCTTCGTGCATATCTTTTGTAACAGACTAGAAAATAAAGATTGTGACAATCAATATATAATGAAATGAGAATAATTCAAATATAAAACTATCCATATTGATAAATTACTAATGTATTTAAATTTCGGTATTATGATTTATAAGATTAAAATCTGCCATATGAGTTTATATTTAGCTTCTACTGGATATACAGTTGTTAAGTTTGTCAAAATGGAGTAATAAAGACCAATAAAAAACTGTATATAACTGGTAATATTTCGATATTTATGTAATATCATTATCAAACCATAATGACATTACATAAATATCGAAATATTACCAGTTATATACAGTTTTTTATTGGTCTTCTTTACTCCATTTTGACAAACTTAACAAATATGAATCAAAGATCTGTGAGCTTAAACTATCTATTCAAGTACATCATAAATCAGTTGGCTCTATTCAAATGTAATTTATTTCTCTTTTAACATATACTTTTGAAATTAATTAAAAAAACTATTCTATAGAAATTAATTATCAGAGAACATAATTATAGTTATTCTTTATTCCACTTATATGCTTAAACCAGATAACATTATTATCGTTTTTCACATTTCATAATGTACTGTAATATGATTTGAAGTATTTTATTATCTGATATCAATACAATACCTTAACAATCTTGTAATAGCACATCACAAGACCTTATCTCATAACATTCAAATTATGTGAGTCATCAAATTAAAATTAAATTAGGCTTACTGTATAATTTAATCAATTTGATTATATATTCTTTGAAGTTACAAAGTAACTTAAATGTCTACTTTCAAAACTAAAAAAAAATACTTTTATGTTAATGTCATTACTGTGTTAAAAAAATGTTCTACAAAAGTTATTGTGTTTGAGCATTGTCCCTAACAATTTAATTTTATAGATCTTAACGTATTCTACTTACACTAATAATCCCAGGTAGATCTACAAGCACCATCCTTTGTAGTCCTGGTCCTTTCACAGTCATAGATATCACTTCATTACTAATTGTTTTACCTTTACGAACACTATTCAACATACGAACTTCAACCTACAGAAGAATAAATGTTGTCAAAATTTCATTACAATGGAGAAAATGTTCCAAATTAAAAAAAAAATCAGCAGTCTGATAATATAAGATGTACAGAGAAAATAGTATACTAAAGTGATACCCTAGCTTCAAGCCTGTGTTAATTACCTAATATTTTTTTATTATTTTTTTCAAGCATCCAAATGCAGTGGAGGCTAAAATATAATTAGACATTCACAAGAGCACAGTCTAATTTATAAACTTTTAATTTAGTTGTAAAATTTTCTTTATTGTAAATCTTACCATTATCATATTATTATTTCATATTTCTTTGTATCTATTTAAAATATATTTTATTAGTTTCAATGTATCTAATTGCCCAATGTATATAGGCCTAATTTCAATTTAATAGTTATTAATAGTGGTTTAGATTAAGTGAGGACCTTGTGTCGTATCTGTACCACTTTAATAAAGATTATTATTATTACTATATGATAACCCACTTAAATTCATTTGTAATAAATTTTTACATAGTAAAATTTATATTCCAGAAAGTTGTGCAAAGTTTTCTTACTTCAATAACATTATTAAGAATCTTACCTCTTTTCTGAGATCAGCTAAATCTGATTCTTTGGATAAATCAAATTCTCTGGGATTATCACGAAACTGTGCTATATGATAAGGTCCTTCACTAAGAGTAACTTTCACTGGAGCTCTTGTCATCATTTCACCAGCACCACTATTCAAAATAAGTTACTACATCAGACATAATAATAGCAAGTAAGGACAAAGTACATTAATATGAACACTGTTTTTAGATTCCATTTCTACCTTTAAAAATTACTTTTTTTAATTCTATTAGAAATATCTGTACTGATCATATACAGTTATTTTAATTCTCGTAGTATAGGCCTACTACGTAAAACAGCTGAAAATTTATGATACTTGAAATTTCATTTGTTTCAGTACCTCCAAGTAGGCCTACTGAAGTGTATAGGAAGCAACATAGTCTGGCTACAAGTAAAAGTTCACCTGTACGTTAATGTTAACATTTTCAATATCAGGTAGAAAATTCTATCCTTGTCAGAATACAACTGAAAAAAGTTTTATTATCAATATAATTTAATTTCACATTCTACTGATATAGAACAATTTATTTTAAAAAGGCTCTCACAATAAATTGTATTAAGGATAAATCATAAAGGATGAAATAATAACTGAAATAAAATTCAATTATCATATCTAAATCTAAAATTTGTATGAAGAAAACAAATTTCATATGTTTATACAGTAGAGGTGACTTGACATGAATTTGAAGCTCAGCACACTTAAAACACAAATTTACTGGTATCGTATGACCATACATTTGACACACTAAAAAACTATAATTTTCATTCTTACCGAGGGAATATTCTTGCTTGAGCAATCATTTCAAGAACTGATGTTTTCCCTGAACTTTGATCTCCAACTACAACAACTCTAGGTAGATGATCTTGAACATTATAACTTGTATCATATTCACTCAACTCATCAAGAACATCAGAGTACATGTCTATCAGGGATTTCTAAATAAAATAAAAATTATAAATCATTTCATGCCAATATTTACTTTAAATTTATAGTAGAGCAGCTAGGGGCATGAATGCTATGAAATTTATGTTGTGTGGTTTTGATTTCTAACTGTCAATATGGCTTGATTCATAATATCTTTGTTTAAGAGTTCTGATACAAAATATATCACACTTCAATATTTCACCACCTTTTATACTGCAATCTTATTCAAGCCGCCAATTAATAACGTTAAGTTCAATTTACCAAAATATCCTTCTAAATCATTCACATTTTTAAGGCTTCAGGTTGTTTGCTAATAACATATACAAATTCTTCTTAAATTAACTTTGTAACACTTTGAAGTTTTTTACTACTTGCAAGTATCTGTAGTGCAATTATAAAATCTATATTACATTTCAAACTGCTTTTTCTTTTTATCACATGATAGGCATAATTTGAATGATGAACAATCAAGATTGTTTGAAAATTTATTTATAACAAAAATATTTATGCTCATATAGTAAGTAGTCTCTACATTTTCCATTCCTATTTTAAAAACTTATTTAAGTTTCACCACTCCACTTTTTTAATGTACTGATAACTTGGTAACTTTACCTTAACTTTTCTCTTTGTTGATAGTGAATTTCCCTTGAGAAGCAGTTGTTTTCTTAATTCCTTATTGTCCTTTTCTAATCTTTCAATTTCTTTCTGATATCGCAACTGCACTTTTATTAATTCATCCTGTAACGTTTCTAATCTTTGTTGACTCGATTCTGAAAACAACAGAAAGTGAAAAATGAAATTATAATAAAAAATATTATATATTTTTGTATTGTTAATGTGTTAAAGCTTACCCATTCTCCTTTTTTCCTCTTCTATGTTTTCTGCATTGGCAAGATGAGCAAATGATACACCATTCAATTGTAAATTATTTTCATCATCTGAAAACATAATTTTGAAATTTGCATCAGGGATTTTTTTAGCTTTTCCTTTAGGTTCGACAACATGCTATTCGAATTAATCATTTTTGCAATAAACAATTTACTGGTGTATCTTACTTTGCTCTACTAAGTTATGTTATAGTTAAATGGTATAGGAAGATTAAGTTTAGCTTAGCATATACAAGCATTAAATGTTAACATATCTACAGTATTTATTTGAAACCTTCATCAGCAGATTTAAACAAAAATAGTATTAACAATAACAGTATCATATGTATAATGAAAACATGTAAGCTTAAATGTTAATTACAATAAAGAACACAATCTCAATAAAAAATACCCTCAAGTGCAGTAACAAGGATATGAATATTTGTTAATTGCAAATTTGGTTATGCTGTACAAGTAGATTAGTGTAAGTAGTACTTATTAAATAAACCCTTTAACAAATTAAAATCTGCACCACAAATAATGTACCCAAATAGCAAGCATTAGTTAAATAGTATAATTAACTTACAATTGATCTCATTTAAATTTTCAAGGAATTTCCACGGCCCATATGATCCATATTCGGATGTTGGTTCGAATAAACTGAAAATTTCATCTAAAAACAAAAGAAAAAAAAATCTATGTCACATTTTGTAGGTTAAATTTTCAATTTAACCTACATAATTTGACATACTAGTACATAAAGTTTTTCTTAATTTCAATTGCCTTTACAGTGCAGAATGAAAACGGTATCTTATACATAATATAAAGTTAAATCTGCTGATGAAGTTGTTCTTACTAATAAAGATTCAGTAAAAGGATACTTTAATTTTTAAAAGGTTAGATGTAATATGTTTCTTATCATCTTGAAGGTTTAAGTCAATTCCTTGATAGAGATATATTACAAACATTTAATATATAAAACTTATGCAAATAAAATAAAACCATTTAATAATTGATTATGACTAACTCAATAAAATAAAAATTTATTAACGTCTTTGGATTTTCATACTAAGCCTATACATTTTACAAGAAGAAAATTTGCCTTTAACAAATACTGACAATATAGTCAGCCAAATATAACTAGGAGGTTATATTTGACCACAAATATAACTATATCTGTAGGCTTTGTCGGGTTAGACATAACTGACAAAGAGAGGGTCAAAGTGTAACAAGATGACCTTGAACCATAGCAAAACTTTTTACAGTGTTTACATTCAGTTTAAATCAAGGAGTTTCGTAGCTAACCGCTAGTTATATTTGGCTGACTTCAGTTTGCTGAAAGCTGTCGAAATTTGAAGTTTATAAAGAAAAATTATACTATTTGTTCCAGACTTTCACTAAACACTAAATGAAAATGAAAACAACTTTCATTATTTTTACAACATTAAATTACGCTGTTGGAAGTTCAATAATTCTATAAAAAAAGCCTACAAAAATAATTTTGTAATCTTTGTCAGAGTCTATATCTAGCAATTATATGCTTTTACTGAATCTTTGACTAGTAAATAATGTAATATGTAATTATAAAATTTGTTGTTTAAATATCATCTCAAATGTTAGACTAATTAATAGGATAAGTAGAAGCATAATTATTATTCTTATAGTTAAAACATTGCAAGCTTATTTAAATGCCTTACAATAGCACATATCTTATCATGCTACAAGACTACAAGTGAACAATCAGCTAGCAAAAATCAATCAGGAAAATAAACATTACAGACAAAAAGCCAAATGAATAAATAATAAAAACAGAAAATTTTCATTTCATGTAGGCAACTAGGTTTACAAACTTTTCAAAATATCAAAATTAAACAAATTATTGATTTGTATAAATAATTATGTTGCACTGTAAAAACTTTGATGAATCTCATTATTTTACAACAATCATTGAATCTTACATGAGCATGCAAAATCAAATACTAAACTGTAATTTTAAATCTATCATCAATATAACAAATAAATAGTCTCAGAACTATATATTAGGCTACAGTATATTATATTAATAGTAAAATCATGGTGTCGTGTAACCCTTAGCAGTAGACACAACAATAAAAGACAGAAGGAAAAATTTGGACAGCTGCGTGAATTGCCTCTTGTCTTCGGCAGGTTCAATTCCCACATCTGACAAAAAATTTCTTTTCAAAGAAATTTTGTAAAGATTTTTGACAAAAAATTTCTTTTCAATACACAATGACAAAAATTTTCTTGTCATTGTGTATTTTCTTGTTGTAACGACTGCTAACAGGTTCATCCATCTTAATATTAATTTGTACGTCTTTCTAGCCTTCTCCAAACATTACATTTTAATATATTTATTAAATTACACATTCTAAATTTTATATTACTCACTTCATGTAAAGCAATTAGTAAAATAGAAATAATTTTCCATTATTAGATTTAATTACAGTAGTCAGATTACTTTTAGATCTTTCTTTGACATTTGTTTTCTTGTGTAGGCTATTTCTCATAAAAAAAGTTATTTCCGAATTCTTAGTGATTACAGTTACCATTCACTTAATTTTTTTTAAACTCTTTGAATTTTGAATAGAAAATAAAGCCTGCCTCTGGAATGTACGGTACAATAAATTTCATAATGATAAGGAATTCAATTTATTGTAAAACGACTGCAAGAACTTCATGATGGCAAAATTAGTAACTTTTAAAACCTAATTCAAATGAGTTCAATCTTGATACAAATTTAATCTTATTAGTTTTTACAATGGTGTTAATGAAAACAAAAAAAAAAGTGCACAAAAAAAAGTTAAAGCAACATCAAATTTTGTTATTTTTAATTGAAGAAGCAAAAAAAAATTGTATATTTACCATCAGCAAGTAGTGCAGTTGCTTCTGACAATTCCTTAGTCTCAGCAGCTTTTATCGCATCATCTAATCTTGTACTAAACCATAACTTGAAATTCTTGTATTTATTTTCACCAAAGTCCTTCCAACGTGGATCTATTAAAAAATAAAATTGTGAGTTCATACTGACCTTTCCAGAAGTAGGCTTGACGTTTTCTATACAAAATACCTATGTACTACACATAAATAGTCCATGCAAACCAATCAAAGAAAAACTTGGTAGCGAATACAGTGGAATATATTTATAAACCCTTCACATTTTGTACTTTCACAGATTGTTGAATACTTCTCACTTAGCATGCTTCAATTCACTTCCAAAATTTCATTTTTCTGTTCATAAGTGATGCTTCACTCAATTATATTATAATTATTCTAAAGTTTACAAATCTCTTTTTAAGATTTATGATAAAAAACATTGAAGCATACAGTTTAGTTTTTATAAATTCAGAAGAACGTACAAAAGAACAACATAGTTTACAAATTGAGTTATTTAATCCATCAGCAATGAAGTATTTCTGAGGTAATGTTTTTAAAACAGATATCTTGAAAAGTAATACTGTAATATACTTTATTCTCAATCATAAAAACTCTAACCGTTTAACCCATCAAGGGTGTTTCTGACAACCGCCAACTGATAATCCCTTCTTAGTATGCTTAAATTCTTTGACTTTCTTGAGATTTGTATAAAAAATAGAGAATTTGAACCACCCAAACAAGTGGACAACAATGGGTTTACTGTTAAAACAATTTTGAAGAGTTAATCGATTTGGGTTCTTAAGATTTAAAAAACAAAGGACTGGCTATATCGTACTATAATTTGATAATATATATCTAGACAGAATTTTAATTGTCTCTTAACGACCAACTTGAAAAACCATTTTTGTACAATATTGTTATTTCAACATCAGTTGAAAAAAAGAGCATTGTTACATTAATGACAAAATGTATTTAATTTTATTGAAAGAATGAAATAGAACACAACAAATTTTAACTGAACATACAAACTTGAATGATAATGTACCTTACAAAATAGAATGAAATGCCAAACAAAAGTAATTTTAAATACCTTTCTGAAATTAGATACAAAAGGGAATTTTTATGTAATAAGAATACTTGGTTTAAGGTTTTTTTATACATTGAACAAATATACATAACAAGATACATATAATCACTAATTTGATATGAGATTATACAGTACATAATATGATACATGAAATGAATATAAACACTGCATAACTGACTGTACATAAATCTACAAATTTTTCTATTATACCATCATAGCCTAATATTCCAATGTTATGTTACTAACCTGCTTCAAAATCTCTAACTGAATCTTTGAGATGATCTTTAAATTCAATCATTGATGATCTTAAAGCACTCCACTTTTCTGGAGGAGGCATGTAAGTATCCATCCATGTAAGGTCAGGAAGTGATTCTTTCCATTTTTCATATGTCTGAAAATGGAATACAGAAGTAAGAATGTGATGAATTTTTAAATCATCAGATATTACTACTCCTACTTCAATAATTCCAAATGCAGTCTTTAGTTACCTTACTGTAACTGTATTTAGAATGTGGTACAATAAACTGTTTCACTGTTCCTACAATATTCATGTTTCATGGCTCTTATCTCAAACAATAAAAGATCAAAGTTTTCTTGTGAATTTTATGTTCCTACAATATATTTTCCATTTTAAATAAATATGGTTTCTTTAAGTTCAAAATTCTTTTACTTCCAAATATTTGAGAGGTTGATAACTTTAACTAGTTTAAAATTGTTTATGAAGATCATGAACAAAAGCAGTACAGAATCATCCTCATCAAAGTTGAAATGACTTCTAACTAGTGTTTCATCTAGAATTATTTGCATTCAGGTTAAAGTGGGGACATTTTTACACAATAACAAATTGCCAGGTACATAAAATGGTCGTATAAATGTTTCATTAACATTTGTTCCTTAATTTTAGACTGATTTAAATGATTTATATGCCATTGGATTATAGGTCTTGTCAACACCTTTAAAATGATGTAACATATAATAACGACTATATGTCGTTGATATTTCCGGTAATAAATGGTTTTGAAACTTGGTGTTATTATTATAGCACAATGGCGCCCTATAAGTAGGGCAGGATGCCCAATTAAAAATGAGTTCAGCTAAGCCTACAGAAAAAATTAAGATTGCTATAAATTAATATTAATAAGCCTAACCCACAGTTGACAAGCTTGTATAAGATCCAACCTTCTTCATTTGTTCTTTGATTATGAAAAGTCAACACAAAAAATAGATCAAGTATTGAGGTTTACCAAAGATAATAACGGATCTTATACCAGTAAGACAACTGTATACTCCGACTGCGAACATAAGAACCATTTTCAATTGATGATTTTCACAGGAGAAAGTTTTGTATACAATAGTAAACAAAGGTAATCTTTTTGTCCACCTTTTTGTTAGGATATTAGAACTGTCAAACTGTGTTAATGAGAAGTAGGTCTCTCATGGTTGCGAGAAGATAATTGTGCAGTAATAAAAAAAAGTCTATGATTACTCTAATATAAAGTGATAAAACAAAAAAACTGAACTCTCACCCTTTGTAATGATATTCCACCACCAATGGCACCACCTAAAGCTAGATATCTAAGCTTCAACAATCCCCTTAATACTTTAACAACTCCAACTACATAACCTCTTGATGATGGGATTGTTATATGGTGAATTTGAAGTAAAGGTCTTCTTATGGGATTGAGGGTTGAATACATTCGCACTTGACGAGTTGCAATAATCCATTCCTGGTTCATACCATATTTGGTTATGGAATTATTATGCAATCGATGAAGCACATTAGGAGAGTTAAGCCTAGAAAAATTAACATTTATTAGTACAAACTTCTCAATCTTTAGTAGATTCAAAATCTAATATAGGCTATTTATGACATAGGCTATCATAACTAAAAAGAAATTGGAATAAGTTATTTTCAGGAAAATTTTAATGATATGTTTCCCTTTTTTCTGAAAATCTCTACCAATCTGTAATTTCAGTTTTCACTCAACACCAAATCGGTAGGCCTACAGTATACAGTGAAAACAAGTGATGTTTTCACTTTTTTTGATAAAAAACATTATAACCTTTACGGGCAATAATTTTTTTTAAAAAGAATGAATTAAATAAATTTATGTCTTTTAAATGTTAATAAACTTAAATTTATACTCAATTTTCTGAAACAATACCATGAATACGTCGACGATCATGATAATAATGTAATTCCATGAGCTATGATACAAAGGTGTTTCTGACAAGCTTGAAGATTTTTTAATGATGAGAGAACCGGAAAGATAAAGCAACTGTAAATTAACAGAACTTTGATGTTCTGGTAATTGTAATTAATTTGATGTTATTCTATGGCACTAGGGCTTGCAATCCCGGACTGTTTTTTCAATCCCGAGATTTCGGGATCAAGATTTGAATAAACCCTGGATCACGGTATTGGTGAGATTCCTAATTTTTTTGCAGCTTTGAAATATTATTTTAACAAATTTAGGTTGGAAGAAACTTAGAAACCCAACATATTATACATTTTTGGAATCGGCAGAAAACACCAAGACAGATTGTGTGTTGAAGATACGGGTAAACAGTGAAAATAAATTAAGTTGTGATAATTTATTATTTCAATTCATCAGGAACGTAAGAAATCGATCGCAGAGTTTTCGTTCATTTGCATATTACCTCTAAACAAACCATTGTAGAGGAATTTTGATAGAATATTTTAAATCTACTCTTCAAGACGCTTATTTTCGTATACATAACAATTATTATATCGTTTTAGATAATGTTGTTTTAAACGTGATCATAATGTATATAGACCGTCGATACCAATCCAAAAAGCTTTCGTCAATTAATTGATTTCTGATCGATTTTCGTAATTCGAAACCTCATTGACAATTATTTATAAACACCTGAAAATTGTGTGAAAATTTCGCCTTTCTTTACAAAAAACATGAAATATAAAGGATTTTTGTAATCCTGAAATTCTGGGTTTTCGAGGACGTTACTCCCAAGATTTCGAAATCACTATTTTCGTCGGGATCCCGAGACTGCAAGCTCTATGCGGCACTGTATATGGTCTGTAAACAGAGAATGTAAATAAGAGTAGTATATTTTCTCTTGAGTAGTTTTAGTACTTTTGAACCTAATTTAAAGTATAGGCCTAATTATAATACACTGTCTTCGCAAAAAATGAGTACACCAATAGCCTAACATTTACAACTTGAGGTATAATGTAGCCACAATGCTGTGCATGCTCCCACCCTTTAGGCAGAGGAGGTGTTGGTACATCACATCATTTCACAAAATGAGGGCTGCATTTGTATAATTTTACTAGTGCTATCAATGGATAGATTTTTAAGAAGGTTGATAGGATAACTTTCTCATGGAGAAAGATATGAAAATTCCTATTGAATGTTACTTGTGCATCAATTTTCTTCACTATGCACGACATTCGATCCCTAATGAAATAGGTTGCACATGAGAACAGCTGCGGGACAAAAACTTGTGGTGTGCATGAACGAGTAATTTCACAATTCTCATCTTCTACGGATCGGTTGTGTCACACTGTACTGTCATCTCATGAAAAAGCAAGAACTATGTGAAGAATCAGTAATTCCATTCATAATGGGTTAATGCAGGATGAAAACTCTATAGGCCTATATCAAGGCTCGAGGATAATGTCCAAAATAGGTATTGAGAAAATCCAGAATGAAACAAGCTTAGCCTACCCTAGGCTACATCCAATTATCAATAGATGATGAAAGTAGCAGTTGAAAAAGAGACTAGGTATAAACCTAGGACACCCTTAAACAGGCTAGGCCTACCTCATCAGTACGTTACTGTTATATACTGAACATTATACCTTAAACTTGTATTCCTAACGTATTTGTAAGCTTGTGTTGGGAATGAATATCCAAATTTTCCGTAAATGCAGGACATTCTGTCAGTAAATTCGAAAAATTACACACTCACAAGGCGCAGCCATTTTTAAGAGCGCGTTCACAAAACATCAATTCGCACAGCAAACCATTCCTGTAAGGCTGCGTTCAAAAACATAATTGTTGCGACTGTACTGTTATTGGTTATATCGACTGGACATTCCTGAAATATTGACCGATTTAATATTCGTCGAATTTCGGTCGAATTTTAAAAATCAAACCATTTTTGGAATCAGGGTAAAATAGCTTTTCGAATAAATATATAGGTCTCTATACCTATCTCGTGTCGTTATCAGATTTATCGACTCGATATTCGCCAAAGTTAAAAATAAAAATGTGAACTGGATTATTTTTTCTATATACTTCCCTATACCTATCTCTAGCCGTTTAGGAGCTGTTTCTCGCGACGGACAGACAAACGAACGGACATACCGAGGACAATAATGCTTTCTGCGCTTCGCTGCAGGTCGCATCTAAAAATGACTGAATGAGCGTAAATTCAACTTCCGATTGGAAGGTAAAAATTAAAATAGCATGTAAATTAAAATCTTCAATGTTATTATTACTTAAAAAAAAAAAAAAAAAAAGAAACCACTTTGAAAGTAAGAAAAAGCGCTTCTAAACTATCGAAAAATCTAGCCTAGACCAATCAAGACATACAAGATGAAATCTGGAGTTGGTTGGTTGTACCTTGCACGTTCTGTATACCTTGGGTGTACAAAACATGTTTGAAATTTTGAATGTTTTCATGTTTGAAACGAAGGTTTGAATACTTTGAACCACTCTTTGAAAGTGACGTCACAACCACTCCGATAGATGTCGCTAACGTCTTATCTTTTGTACAGAGAGAGAGAGTGGGTATGTGAAAGTGTAAGGTGATTTTACAGCTGTTACAGCATCAAATTTCTACATTTTGATTTATTTATGAGAAGATTTTAATATTTTAAAACACTGGCCTAGATTTAGGCGACTCCGTCTTACTGAAATTTTAATATGTAAGTAGCCTATCCTAATCTGCTAATAATGAAATATGGAAACGGCCTTGTTCAGTTTTGCATGCCTTTGTTGTGTGAAAATTTTGGATGGTCTAGCCTAGTCTTGCTTTGATCAGTTGATGTTGTTTTACAGAGCCTTCGTGTATAAATTATTATTTCAGGAATTCTGATACACGGATGGTTTCTCCCAAAGCAGATCCCCAAAAAGGAGGCCTATGGTGCTATGGGGAGATTCTATTGGAATTTTCTGGGATACTTTACTGTCAGCCTGGGTCGATAAAACAGCTTTTAAAGTTGAATCTAATAGGAACCAATTCTAACTTGGGGTTTACTTTGGTATTCCGGAACATTAACCTGTTTTGCGGTGAGGCGCGTTCGTAAAGTTCCGGTATTTCAGCTTGCAGTGTACACAACGGGACACCTATTCTTCGACTGCTCGCGGCGTTGCCTTCGGCACGCCGCTCGCTCGCGTCCCTCGGCAAGCTCGGGGACGCTCTGGCGGCGGCAGTCACGGTCGCTTCGCTCCCACTGCCCCTCGCCTAATAATTATAATCACCAGGCAAGGGTAACATACCGGGCAAAGTAACAAAAGTTCGAAGTTTTTGAACGCGCGCCCTTACATCAATGTTCCGGAATACTAAAGTATAGCCCAATACTGTGAATGGAAATAAAAGGTTTGCAATGTTATTGTGTCTGTCCAATAATCATTTCTATAGTTCAATGATAGAAAAAATAATGTTGGAAGCCTAGCATTTTGAAAGTAAGTTTTTTTTTAGTAATTTTGTAGAATCCGGAAGTAGGCCTATGCATAAACTGTAATTTCTGATATTATTAAGTTGTACGGTAATTATTGAAAATTATTTAGAAAGTAGGGTTAGTATACAGTCGGTTACAAATAATAATAATGGATAGTCGCTGATACTATACAAAAGTTGAAAGAATGGACAATTTTTTTTTTATTTTTTCGTTTTTGACCATAATTTCTGAACATGATATTGTATTTTCAAACCGAAACTACCATTTTAAAGAGCTGAAGAAGACAATTTCAATGGTGTATAATACGACGTTTTTCCACCATTGATGGAATTTAAAAATGACTAAATTAATTTTACAGCTTTGGTGGCCCAAAATGGCAACCACCCATTTTCCTTTGTTGCCAAAATGGGATGTTCTGTTGCCAATGCGCGCCAATTAGCACTTTTTTTTAACACTGTTGACCTATCAGAGAATGAAGATTGACCTAGGCCTACGCGAGTGGATATTAGTCTACCTGATGCAATGAACCTAACCTAACCATATCTAACCTGACCAAACCTCACCTAACCTAACTTGAAATAATAACATAAGGAAATTGGGGAAGATGAAAATAGTGTACTAGAATGAATAAGGGGTCTCTTTTTTCCCCATTTCAGCAAAAACATTTGTAATTTTAAGGTGGGAAGCAAGATTGTGGCTGTAAAAAAGTATGGGGTTAAACTATGGATTAGGGACGTATCATGGTCGCTGCACTCCCACACTGCCTAATTATAATCACTATTCAAGGGTAACGTACAAGGCAAAGTAACGAATCTACAAATGTAGGCTGCTTACTATATAAACAAGGAGTGTCTTAAAGCGAAATAGGCTACATCGAATGTCCCTAATCCGTAGTTCACCCAAAAAAGGAATTTTAGTTCCACAGAATAAGATTGTGACTGCTGATTTTGTTATTGAATTTGGGGATACTTTAGTACTGGTATCTTAACAGTGTGATTTCTCAATAATGGAAAAAGATAAGAGAACTGAAAATGCACCTGTTTGATGACTGAGAGGTGCTGATGATGAATTAGGCCTAGTCTGTGTGGGGACTTTTTCTGCTGCCTCGGTTCGGAATTTGTCCCGTGCGCTTTTGGCGTCAGCTAGCGAATAGGTCACTGGTCAAAGCAATGTTTCGACTCTTATCAATTTGTGAGAAAAACGGATAACTTTATTAAGTACTTTAGAAGCCTCTCACGGTTGTAATAATCAACCTACCAAAAAACTGATTGCACCAAACGATTCGGCATGCTATGTACTTAATTTTAATTGATGTCACATTATGGTACTGTAAACTTTGTCTTTCTTACTTGAAAATTTTATATAGTTTATTGAATAGAAATGCTGATTGCAGCATTCCTCATAAATTGTGTTTTTCTTTAAAAAACTTTATTTTCAAGTAAGAAAGACAATGTTTTCGGTAATGTGACACCAATTAAAATTAGGTAGGCCTAAACAGCATGCTTAATTATTTAGTGTAATCAATTTTTTGGTAGGTTGATTATTTCAGTCGCGAGAGGCTTCTAAAGTTATCCTTTTTTCTCACAAACGGATAAGACTCAAAACATAGCTTTGACCAGAGACCTATTCACTAGCTGAGATCAAAAGCACCCGAGACAAATTCTGAACTGAGGCAGCAGAATAGATCCCCACAGAGACTAATAATGAATCAATAATAAATTTTGGAAAATCATAATATTTCCATTTTTTTGAGTAAAAGGGTGTTTACAGTTGGCAGTGTACACAACACCTCACATACGCTCGCAGCTCCTACCTTCGGCGTGCTGCTCACGATGTGGCCTTCGCCAAGCTCGAGACCTCGCAAGCTGGGCGCGTCATGGTCGCTACGCCTTCATTCCATGTAATTATAATCACCAGGCAAGGGTAACATACCTGGAAAGGTAATGAATCTCCAAATTGTCACTACTAAGATACCGGTAGGCTACTAAGTACACCCTTGAATTTGAGATGATTTCAGCAGTCAAAATTAGAAAGTTTATCCAGATTATGTCTACAAATATTGTAGAACTAACTGTTTTAATACTGAGGATGATTGTAGCTGCAATTTTCTTTCAGTAAATTTCATAACATTATATAATTATTATAAAATGACAATCATTAAGTTTAATATAACACGACATAATCATCATAAATCTGAAAGAAATGTTACTGAAAACGAAAATCCTTATAAATATTTGATTCTAACAAAGTCCTATTTCTCCCTTCTAGATCCAAAATGGCTGACCTCCTACGGACAACAATGGGACATTCCGTAGCCTGGCGACAATCGTGGGGTTCGATTATTGAAAAAATCGATAACCAGTCTGAATCATCGTGGTTGGTCTCTATAGTAGCTCAGAATGGTATTGTTAAGACCAGTGGTTTTATTCTGGCATTATACTCACCATTGTTGAATAATGTCTTCAAAGATTTTGATTGCTGTTGTAAAGCTGATGGTGTTGCTGTTCATATTCCGGAAGTTTCTGTTCAAATAGTTGAAAGTATGTTGATGTTTTTTACCAAAGGGAGTGCATTTGTGTCAAAGGTAAAATACAAAATTGTATCTTTTAAAGTCTGCTGATTTTAAAAATAGTTTTTTTTTGCTTTCTATGTCGCCCCTATAGAGGAAAACTTAAGTGTCAAGCGCCACTTTCATCATTTTTGAGTTATTCCTTCCATTGAGGTCCTAAAACATGCATAGGCCCCTACATGAATCTGGAAAAAGGAGACAGGCACAACTCTAACCATTTCAGAGATAAAATCAGAAAATGACCAGATTTTTTTAAAATAAAATGAGTCAAGCACCACAATATTGGTGCTTGGAACACCTCTCTAAAAACATATTTTGTGGAAAAAGGGGCCAAGCACCATGAATTTTGGTGCTTGGCCCCTTTTCCCACAAAATATTATCTTGAATAACAAGACATTTAATGCTTTTGCTCCATATAAAAAGGGACCAAGTACTAGGATGAGTTCTTTATTGTCTCTGAGAGGTAAAACTGAAAATATTCTAATTTTGACCAGCCC
>JAQIWE010000466.1:0-22063 GCA_034698565.1 Campodea plusiochaeta | reverse complement strand
AGCGAGGACAATAGATGCTTTCTGCGCTTCGCTGCAGGTCGCATCTAAAAATGTCAAGTGCGGATTGAATTGCTGAGTACAGTTAGGTTGTTATATCAATCTCTTAAACTGCTTCCATCTGTTTCTTAGAACATATATTACAGCTTCCCAGCAGGAATAACTCAATTTTCGTTCATTCAGTTATCCCAAAGAAAAAATAATTTAAATGTTTAAAATGAGGAAATTCCGAGCAATAACGTGGAGCTGGAAAAGGTTTTGTTAAACTAGTGTAAAGCACTATATATATTTCTTAATATTAATAATTAATAGATTAATGAAAACTAAAAATGTAAAATATATTGTCCTTTGAAGCCGAAACATTCAAACACATTGAAAATGTTATCTCTTGCTTTATATTCACGATATCATGATCAAAGACTTTCGTATTTTTGGATAAAGAGTATAGAATAACGATTATTTTGAAAAATGAAAGATATATTTTTGTTCACTTTTATTGGAGATAAAACCCATTGTGAAAGGTTGACAAGTCCAATATCCCGTAGGAATATTTATTATGCTATTAGCAACTGGGGGAGGGTTCATTTAGAAGAAATCGTTTAAGCAGGAGCAAAAAAGATCAAAATATTATATCTCAGATATCGGGAAGGGACGTATAGTAGCACCTTCTTCAAGAGAGGGCAATCTGCTTTGGGGTAAGAGGTATTTCTGAATGATTTTTATAAATATAAAAAATCGATTTCAGTTTTTAACTTAATTTTTTTGTAAATGTATTAAAATTCCAATTATTAACTTTTAAGCCATGTACAACTTACACAAGGAATAATGTATCATCTGATTTTAGGTTTACTGGTGCAAAATACTAGTAATAACGTTTTTTTTAAGCTGGCGAATCTTTATTGTTTGAAATTGTCAAAAAGGTTTCTAATAAATCTTCTAACTCACTTAAGTATGATAATAATAGTAAAAAGTCTTCTCAACTTTTTAAAAAAGTACACAATATTCCCATACAGCGATATACCAAACCCCTACTGCCAATATATTAGTATATACAATACACCAGAACAAAATAGGTTCAATGGATCGTGCATAAGTGAAATATCCCAACCCATACATCTTATACATTCAAATCCATCCTGATCTTTCAATGAAAGTACATGAACGTCACATGATATCATGAAATATGTTTCATCTGATTTTAATCTTCAACTTTTTCTTCGTTTGAGCTTCGAATGTCCTCTGGGGATGAGTCTATTCTTCCTACTCCCCCTTTTCCTGTCATCAAATTGAGATAGCAAAAGAAATATTCCTATTTCCTATCGAGATTATTAGAGTCATAACCTCCCTGGCTTAAGAACGGTGCCAATACTGGGTCACGTGATTTATATAGAAGCTTGTTCTTTTTTTTCTAATCTCTGGAGAGGCATCTTTTGAAGTTAGGCGCTGTTAGAAAGGATGTAAAAGGGTATGCCAGTTTTGTTTATAGCGAAACTTTTCTGTTCGTTTCATACAAATTATAATTTTTAATTATTGTATTTTAGTAAATAATTACGGATGATAGAGTTTTTTTTTTGGAATGCACAATTGCACATCCATCTTTCATTTTTATAGCTTTTGAAAATAATTAAGTTGCTCTCAAAATGGTTGTTGATAAAAGTGCAAGAGATTATATGGTACTCTTGAGAAGTATTGACGTGTACCTCACTACTTCTCTTCACGGTATTCATTGCATGGAGACATTGGAAAAGTACATGGATGTACCATACAACAAAAAGTCTGTGTTCACTTGTTCCAAAACAAACATTGATCATAGTTTGTTTTCTGTTTTTGGAAAACAACTATTTGGGAAGTTTCTGTTCTTTCTGTTTTGATCCCCAAAGTCCCCAATGGGCATTTATCACAAGTGCTTTAACTTCTGATATCAATTTAACAGAGACTGGGATAACTCCTGTAGTTTTATTGAAGTTCTTTTGTATACCAGCTGAGCTAGAACCTGCCACCTGGTATATCCAGATCTGTCTCCAGTTAGTATAAATATGTTTTATATTATATAAATTTGCTCTTCAGTCTTTAAGGAGTAACGTCGATGTTAATATTTTGAATTGTTTATTTATAAAGATTGATCTTTCTGTCATTGTTTACAAGGAACTATTCCTCATTGAGATCACCTGCAGTAATATGCTTTACATAACATCAATAAAAAAAAATAAAAGTAAACAAGAACAATTATAACTTTTCTACTCGAAAGATTTTTACTTTATTTTCTTCATAGAGGCAGAAAAACTCTTTGTATTACCTATCCATTATTCTACCCGACTTCTTTTCGAATCACTTTCATTTGGTTTTTAAACTATTGCTGATTTTATATATTCATTATGCACAAACAATCATAATTATGTACTCGTACATTTCCTATTTCTGAAAGCGAATGCACTGTATACGAAGGAACACGAGACTACGACGAAAGAACGAGAGCTAAGTAAAAATGCCTCCATTTCTAGTACTAGATATTGTAATTGTTTTCATAAGTTTTTGTATTGTAATATTTTTCTCAGAGGCTGAAACATTTTTGGTATTCCTCTCCAAGTTCCTAGGATACACTTACGAAACGTAACAATATACTTTCAAATAATGCAATATAAATTAAACATCTGTACATATCAAAGAAATAATTAACTACATTAAATTCTCTTTTACCCATGCTTAATTTCATGCATACATTTTATCTTGGAGCACTGAATATGGCGTTGAAGAGTAAATAAATAATATTCCTTCTACCTAAAACAAACAATATGATAATCTCTCTATTATTCTCATGATGAAGGAGGATTGTTTTCATTCAAAACATTCCACCTAATTGTAAATGCTTATCGTTAAAGAGAATGGTTCAAGTGGAGAGAGGTATTTAGGGTAGCCAGATGAATGCAGGGAAAATAATATATGTAAAAAATATTTATGCATATAAGAATTAATTAAATATGAAATAATCTGAGAAAGATCAGTTAATTCTTTTTGGTACAATTGCACTTTGTCACTAATCTTGTATCTCTATTTTCAACTATGACTGGCTGTAGCTAATAATTGAGTCATTATTATTCCTGTTCATTTGGATATAACAATACTCTGTGACCATGGCAGCTTCTGTCAAATCTGAAGGGAGTGGTACTTTAAAATGAACTTCGATTTTTTTTTAATTAACAAGAAAGGAAAGAGCCAGTAAACTAGATTTCTTTGTAATTTTAGTTACAAATGATAAATATGAAAGAGCGATTTTCATAATCTCTGTCTCTCATTTACACGACAGTCCTCATTTGTCTTGTTCTCCTTCGTTCAATTATTTCTCTATACAGTTATTTTTCAATTATAATATATTCCACGTCTTTTCAGCAAATATATTATTTCTTTACATTTGTTTAGTACTAAAGTGTATTCCACGAAAAGTAACGTGTTATATCCATTACTGATACTTGATTAATCTGGAGCCCTTCCACTTTAAAGGCTCCAGATAAGCAAGTGTGATACCAGATATGGTAACATCATCACTTGGTCATACTAAAAGTGATCAAGTTCTCTACAGGGTTTAATTTTATTGTCTTCTTTGCATGAAAACTACACTTTTCTTTTAGTGGAATAAACCTTTTTATCATTATAAAGAATATTTATGTTTCTTCCCCTCAGCTTTGCTAAATAGACTTTTCTTCCAACAATTTAGATAGTTTTTCAAGACTTCGAAAAATAATTCCATATTATGTAGCTACTGGCAACCCTAAATGATTTTTAAACTAGAGAAATAAAAAGGATTGTGCTAAACAATAGGTAGAGAGCTTAAAAAGAATTTAAAACCATATCTATGTTATCACACTTGACACACTTGGGAAAGTTTCAAAGGTTCGCGAAATAATTATAAAGACACTCTATATTTCTATAAACAATTAAATTGTGTGGCTATACAGTAGTGTTGGGTTTTCAGGTTTAAAAAAGCAATTGTGATTAAAATATCCAAAAAAAGGTAAAAGACTGGTATACTAATTGAGCTTTGAATAAACTGCGAATTTGAAGTCAATTGAGAGGAAAAAAGCATTCGAAGAATAAATATTGTAATTGGCAAAAATTAAAAAAAGTCGCACAGAAAAGATATCTAATTTATAAAAATGTATTTACATCAAAATGTTTTCTTATTCCTTCATTTTCCTTTCAATGATTTTGCTACATAATTATATTGTTGAACTTATTGGATTTTTTTCCTTCGAGGAACTGTGGAAAGCTTTAGAAATACTATTAGCAACGTAAGGATTTTTAAGATTGAAATGCAGAAAAATCCGCAGTATAATTAGTAGAGAAATCGTTATTGCAAGTTTGTTGAACTGAGAAGTTTTCACTAATAGAATATTAGTACAAATTGAACAGTTAGCGAAGATAAAGTTGCACTTGATACAACAATAAATGATCAATAAAGAAAGTTGATCAAATTATTTATAATTTATCATAAACGGTGCAAAACTTATTATATATTTATATATACTATTACAAAATTGTTTAAATTTATTGCTAGAGTCCAAAACTTTACAAATTTTAAAAATAGATCAATCGGTTGTACAAAAATGTATAATTTCTGTAACGTATTTTCTTTTCGTTTCAGGCTGTAATTATAAATACTCGAGTAACGTGTAAATGTCACGGTGTATCAGGTTCCTGTAGTTTAGTCACCTGCTGGCAACAGTTGCTACCATTCAGAGAAGTAGGTAAGGAAACAAAATTTTAATATTTTATCATTATTGAAAAAAATTATTTACGTTCGATTTATGTTCTGAGAATTTTATTGTTTTCTTCTTTGTTATATTTGCTATATTGCGCAAATAAATGTGTTCTTTTGAAATACTTACATTTTATTATGGGACATTATGTTTCTAAAAACTAAACTTTTTTGTATATAATTGACATAATGCTATATTTGTAGCAATAACGTAACGTTTTGCCAACTACGCTTTTATGCACCTAAAATATCTTTAAAAAGAAAACAAATTCAAACTGCTGAAAAAGCTACAGTAAAAATTAGTCCCATAGTGCGTAAAGTATTCATCATTACCTCTTGTATAATAATATTATTACTGTCAATGTATTATTTTCTTTCCCTTTTACTCCGTTCCCCTGACACATCTGCAACCATTACGCTTCTCATGTCTGTACGTTTGCATACCATTCAAGATACTTTCTGTTTTCCACAGGAAACTACTTGAAAGATAAATACGATGGAGCGACTCAGGTGAAAGTGAACAAACGAAGTGGTCGACTACAGGTTCGAGATCCGCAGTATTCGATACCAACGCTTAATGATCTCGTATATATGGACGAGTCACCCGATTATTGTGCAAATAACAAGACTATTGGATCTATAGGTAAGGTCAAATAATATGTGTTCTGCTATAAGATATACATATAATAATAATAGTAAATATTTATTAAATTCTCAAAATGCACGTATACGACTATAAGGTATATGATTATATGTCATAAAAAGGGAATCATAGTTTGCGTCACCAGCGCCTATAATTCGTTTTGGAAAGTCTTGAATACTTTTTTTTAATTTCATATTACTCATACAATAATACATTAATTTAACTTTTCTATTATTTCTATATCGTGACGATAGAAATAACAGTATTATATTTGTTTGTAAATTTTGTAGATTTGATATTTTTACTACTGGAAATTACTTGGGTTTTTCTTTTTGACTACTAAGGGATGATGTGAATAATTACTTTGTTTCAATTCTATTTAGATATATGAAATCTTTATACATTTTACATTTGCAGTTTTCTAATTTCCGTGTACTAAGAAAATCATACGTTCAGAAATTGTCGTTCTCCATATATCATTATGTTACGGTCATTACATAAGATTTTTTTCTGAGAAAATTCAGCTATATGTTAAAATGAGTTTTAATTTACTGTTAATCCTACTGCAGCAATTATTCTTACTAAGATTGCGTTTTACTCTATCAAATTTTATCTGTTTATCTTGAGCGAGGACACTGAAATAAATTTTTTGAATACCTGTGGATATAATAGCAAAATGTAAATGTTACTGGAAATTTTCTAACAAAACTCGAAATAAAGAAACCCAGAAAGTATATTGCCCTTCTTTTTCACTGGAAAGAATGTTTATTTAATGTTTTAATATATTTTTAACCCACATAATATGAAGCAAGTTCATATATAGAAATAAATTACCCCATTTGTTTATTCCCATCTACCCTCTCGGAGTTTGCAAGACAAGTACAAATAGCTCTCTTAATATAACAAACATTTCTTTATTATACTCCTATACATATTACTGATGCTTCGTTTCCCTACAAGAAAGGCAATTTCTTTTTCTACAAATTTTATAGCAAAGAAAATGGTTTTAGACGTTTTGCGAAAATGGAAATGGATTTTTTCATTTGATTATGTTAGTACTTCTTTATATGTGGCAGGCTTTATAATAAGTATAGTTATTTCTTTTGTAGAGAGGAGTAAAACAGGTACTGTATTTTTCTTTAAATAAAAGTATAAAAGATATATAGCTAAAATATATAGTGTAATATGTATCCACTGTATTCCAGCAACTAAAAAGGTAATATGCACAAAAATTGTGCACTCTCTCAGTTGGACATGATGCAATGCACAAGCTATCCATAAAAAATCTGTTCCTACCCCTATCCCCTTCTCCCGGTACATATTCGAGATTCCGGTCCCAATCCTTTCTGTAGGCTGGAGATATCTTGTGGGACTAAAATCTCCACTTGAAAGCAATAAATAATTACTGAGGTCTCGTGTCTGTGTTGCATTAATCGCTTCAAAGCGTGCTTTGAAAACCTTACCCCCCCTCTCACCCCAACCTACCAGCATTCTCAACATAATGACGTCATGAAAAGCTTTCAGACAAATCTCTCACTCATTTATTTAATTACTCTCCTCAGAATATGTCCTTTCTTTTATTCAACTATTAATTACGGGTTAGTAAATCTTTTCTTTATTCAGATCTACGCACATTAGAGAGATAGATATGGGGATTTTCGTTAGAATTGGAACTTTGTGCGAGGAATGATGTTTCGCTAATGAGTCAAAAACATGTGAGAAAGGGGTGAGTCGACTCCATTCAATTGATGCTTTAGAGAGTACCCAATCACGAAATTGAATTTCGTCAATTTATTCCTCTACGAAAGGAGTTATGTTAGTTGAAGTGTTCGTAGATATATCCATGAATATCAATGTTCGGGAAGATTCATGAGTATGGTTTCTTACACGAAAGAATATTCTCGGTTCCATTTTGCCTCTGTTCTAAAGGCTCGTTAAGGGCTCATCTCGGAAATAGTCGAGCTGGCTTGTAAAAGACTCATCTTGTTTTTAAATGGGTCACAAAGAAAGTTCACTTGTTGAGGTTCAGGATCGCCGTCTCCTTAATAAAGGCTCGACGAATACGACGGGATCAAGGATTTGTAGAAACCCTATCTTTGGAATGATGAGATGTTTTACACAAATAATTGTCTATTTCAGTATAAGAAAGTAAGATTTATTCAGTTTATCATTAACTCTTACGAATTTTCTGTAAATATTTATACAGGTAAACAAACTTTTCTACACTCTATATACGTCATAACGTATTACAAATTTGAAGAATCAAGTTTAATTTAATGAATAAATAATAAAAATCGCTGTTTCGGACATTCGCGTTGTGAATGCGTACATTTAAAAATACCCCATCCGTGACATGTAAGGTTGAAATGTGCAATTTGTTGAAAGTAAAACTGAGTTGGGTTAGAGTCGAGTCACTAAAAAATCCATACGAGTTTGAGTTGAATAAATACTAACTAGTCGAGTTATTCTCAAGTTATGTTTCATTTAAAAACATTCTGAACATTAATTTAATTGCAAAGAAAGCTCATGTTTCCAGGAATATTTGCCTCCAATTTCGTCCATTTGTGTATTTATATAATAAAAAAATTGTTTTCTCTAAAGTAGAAATATATTAATTATTATCATCTGTCAAATATAATGATGCGAAAACTTTAAAAACTAAGCATATTCCATCTGTATATAACTTAAAATGTTAGACTTATTATGGATTTCCGGAACTGATTTTATGATGTGATCAACAAATTAATCCTTTCGATAATACCACAATAATGTTTTTGTTTATTTGAAAATAGTTCCTGTCCTTGATTTGCCACTTTGAAAATGCAAACAACTTGAGCTACCTACGTCCTGTCAAACAATTCAACCTATTATCCACTCCAAAGCAATATTTCTATACCTTTCAAACCAATTAATTAACATAGATTGAATTTTCCTGTCGGCCTGTATACATGTATACTTAGAAAAGCATCCAGTAATTTATGTTTGGGAAATCAGATTGAATTTACAATCCAGTCGTTTGCTTACATTTTTTTGGTCTGGCGTGTATGATAACTAATTGGAGTCAACTAGTTGTGCAGGTTCAAAAAATAGGTGTAAAAAGCTGTTCTGGAGGATTTTATATTGGAAGTATCTCAATATCTTTCTATGGTCTATACAATTTTTTCATATGTTCTCACCCATTCTAAAGATGTTCTGGTATTATGGTATTACAATAGTTTTCACAAAACCTTGCAAATAACCTTCTCCTTATCTTAGGTAAACATACAGTTAACAAGTTAGTCCTGTTGTACAAAGTATCATATGTATAGCATTGGGTTTCAATGGTAATGTGCAATCTTCTAATCGTAAGAAATGTCTAAATGCTTTAAAACATCCACTTATTTAAAAAAATGTCGATAGTATCATTTTTGTGTCTAGAATAATCGGTTAACTTCAAATGGAAATATAGTATTTCAATTTGCAACTGATTTATCTCCATGTAACTCTTGACACTGAAATTTCAATCAATGGAACATCTTGTTCATAATTTTATGGAAGTTGTTAATCTAAAACTAATATCGCACTCAACCCGAAAACTATATGCAGGAATATATTTCCTCCAGTTTTAATCTGATTGAAAATCAGTTTTCAAAGGAAATTATCAATGCTTTAAAATATTGTGAAAAAGTTATTTAAAAAATTTTTTTTTTCTACTATCCTTTTCTACGCCGCTGAGTATTGTGGCAGTGTCATTTTATTTATGGCAGGGAAAAAGGGGGGAGACTGGATTAAAACTACTGATACGAAAAAGTTATGATCAGGAAATGACTATAAGAAATTTTAAGAAAATTCAAAGATGAATGTATCTTTTCCGTTAATCTTTTTATTGGAAGTATTTATTTGTGTATTGTGTTAAGATTATTGATTGTGAAATAATTGGATGTGATTTGTTAGGTGAATTAGTTATATATCTATGTATTTTTAGCACACGTAGGAATGTAATGGAGGTGTGAAAGAAACAACACGAAATTATAGTAGATGTTTGACAGGATATTATTGAATTTATTGACATAATATATCATGTCAATTATGTGACATTTGCTACTATTTTTAAATTGGAAAAATATTTATGAAAATGAGAATTACAATAGTGTGTATTATATATGTGTAATAATTGGTGGCAATATAAGTGCCTTATTTTTCATCATAAGTGTTAGACAAAATGTAGTAATTTAAAAAAAAAGTGGTCGTTTGATCAAGTGTTTTCAAAGTCATGGTTGACTTTTACTTTACGGGGTCTTTTCCAGTTACCAGTTCGGGTATCTTTCGTTATTCGATTCAAGTCCTTACGAACTCGATACTTCTAGAGGTTATAAGAAATTACTGTGTGTATTTATTTCTTGGCAGTAATTTTTATCATTGCAAGATTTATCTTTTACGATCCCTAAAAACATAATCATATTCTTCGAAATCTTGAAATATTAATCAAATTTTACGATATCTTTTTAAATTTCATTTTAATTTCCTTCCAGGTACTTCTCATCGTAGTTGTAACCGTACTTCTCCGGGTATGGATGGTTGTGACTTACTATGTTGTGGACGAGGTTACAATACACAGAAGGTTACAGTCAAAGAAAGATGTCATTGTAAATTCCACTGGTGTTGCCAAGTTAACTGCAAAACATGTGTCAAAGTCGTCGACATATATACATGCAAATAAATACAATTATTGGTTCGATATTCTATGGTTTACTTCCTTGGAAAGTAATCGATTTATTTTCGAACATTTATTATTACAGAAAAATATAAGTTTCAAACAGCAGGTACTCGTGATAAGTTACAAATGAAATATTTTATTACATTTCCTTCCAATAAGATTAATAATATATGCTCATTTTAATTTGAACTGGAATATACCATATTATATGTTACATTTGTGTTTTAAAGTTAAAAATACAGTTTACTGACACTATTATTACGCCAACTGTGAAGGTATTTTACAAATGTCTTGCAATTAAGAGATTTTTTTTTCTAGCCAACTTCAATGCACATATGGAATTATTATTCACATATAGTTTTCATAAAGAATGAAGGAAATAGATTATTTTCTATGCAGAGTCGTGAAATATGAAAAGGACAATTTTCGTCTTCGTAACGTTCTAGCAAATTTTAAATTCGTTTTGAAATTATTTCAAGTATAATTTATCCATAATAATAATAATGAGCAATTCACTTGAGAAGCAATAAAACCATCAGTCGAAATATCTCTTACAATAAATTTCTGATATTAATCTTATTTTGTCTCTCTTTTTAATTTGTTTCCGAGGAAGTAAACCGTATTGTTATATTTGTAAAGCTTAAATGTCCCGTTAGTACAAAGCATCACTTATATCTGTAATTTATTTTAAATTATAATATCCACACATATAGTCTTTTAATACCTCAACGTATAAAATATTTTTATTTGATATGAGTTTCTTATTTGCCATTTTCTGTTTGTGATTTGTCCTTTATATATCATTGATGTTCAGCTATTTGTAAATAAAACTTACGAATCAAATAATAATATGAATGTATTAGAAGTTACACCTTTTCTAACTTTTATATATAATAATAATAGCGATGTCTGACTAAAAAAATCATTGTAACTAAAAGAATGACTGTTGTGATGTAAGTAGTACATGGAAATAAATGTAAAAACAATTTGTATCGCTGTTTGCTGAAAATAAAGGCTGTAAGAGGGCAATTTTGCACCTACTTAGTTCACAGGATCACATTTTATTTACATATAACGTGGGTTTACGAAGAATTCAAAGAAGATAAAGGGGATTTCAGAAGTATTTGTTAAAAACCAGTTCATCAAATTTATTAATTTTGTGATTTTTTTGATTTTTAAAGTATCTCAAAACTTTAAGTTCACAGTAAATTCCTACTCTGCTTCTTATACTACTGGACATGGATAGTCTGCTTAACATGATCAGAACTATGACTTAGAATACATCAATACTCAAGTTATTATATTCTGCTTTCTTTTCAAATTTCTATTTCTCAAAAGGTAACTTCATCAGTAATCCTGAAAGGTGAATCGAAAAGAAAGTTACATATCTCACAACTGTGATCAATCGGGGCGCTGTTACAAAGTTGTGAACAACTTGTATACATCTTTGTGATACCTGCAAAACTAATTCAGCGTACATGGCAAGATCGTTTTGTAGTAATTTTGGAAATATAGATACCAGATTTTCTGTACCACTTCCATCCTGGAAAATTCTGGAACTCTTCCAAAGAGAGTAGCATAGATCTCCCAACTCACGCCCTGGTCATTTCGATTTATAAACTTCCATAACTAGTTAACAACAATAAGAATCTGAGATTCGTATGAGATATGTATAGTTGAAGTTTGTATGGTAGAAATACACAGAAAATCATTGACTGTTTCATACAATTTCGGTACTATATCTGCAATCATTTTCTATATCATTCTGCAATGATTAACCAAATCTTAAAGTATTATTAGATTAATAACATTGTTATACTTGCAATGGGAATCAGATTTTTTTTTAATAGAGATTTTAATGCAGTATATGACGAACGAGAAATGCTGACTACAGTAAAGTGTAAAAGGTTACTCACACCTTCTTATAATTCAGTTTGTTCAAGTGGTTTCTTTTGATGCAATTGTCACTGACGAAGTGAGATCAACGATTAATTTAAGTTAATTATCGTATTGCATAAGAGATATCAACAGCGAATAAAACAGAACACATAAGATGTAGTTGACTTTACTCCAAATATAAAACATCTAAATTTACGTGTTTCTTGAAAGAACAATTAATCTTTTCTCGGTCACACTTTAATTTTGATCATTCACAAACCTCATTTCTTCTGTGTCCCCCTGTGAGACAGCAGAGGCGTGTAGAATTAAACCACCTGTTTCATAGAAACTGGATATATTGTTTGTTTGCCAAAAGACAACTCCGTCCTGTCTTAAATGTGGGCAAAGCAGATCGCCATAATTTAAACAAAGTCTGATTCATTGTGAAAAAGAACGGCTCACTAGACGTGCTGGCTGCAAACTAACAAGGCTTGCCATTTTAGTCTTCAAATTTATTACAGGAATCAATCAAATTCTTGATGTTTGATTGTATAGTTGAATTCTATTACGATTATAGATTTATGGAATTTACGTAATACTTTGGGGTACTTCATCTTATTTGAAATGGTCTCACTCTGAACAGTAATTCCTGTTGTTGAATGATGTTCAGAAAGCTTACAAAAAGTTATCACTGTGGAAGTTCCAAAGTGATTTAAGTAATGTAATGAGAACATGTAGGATTCTAGACTATACTTTTAGCATTATAATTTAAATTAAAAAAACACTCGTTGGTCAAATTAAAGATTAGATCTCTAAAAATTCCTTTGATAATTTTTGCCTAAAGGTTGAGTAATTGCTGCTGAAGAATATTTCTCTAAGTCTACTTCTCTATAGAGCGCAGAGTATGTAGAATTTCAAAATACTCCGCGATAACTTAGATGCAGCCGCTAGAAATCGCCCTAACACAAAATTCTTCCCGATTTTTTTTTGTAAATGTCTCACACTCTCGCCTCTTCCTCTCACCAATAGATTACGGATATTATCTAGATACCTCGAGAAGAAATTCACGAAATGTTGATTACTCCTAAGACAATAGTGGAACTACTTACATCTTTTTTAATGTAAAAAAATTGAGAATCGGCAAGGACGCGATTTATTAAAAACATTAAATAGGACACACACCCCTTTTATTCTTTTTTTGTAATAAAAATAAAATAGAGTTTGTTTGGCAATCCTAATGCTCATAATCATTTGCATATTTTCACTCTGCCCCTTTTGTGGAAACAGACACTGCTGCACAAATTGGTGGTTACATAAAGGAAATTTTTCATTTGTTTTAACCTTGGTAGAAAGATGAAGTTTGAACATCTTCGTATAATTGTTCTTTTTCCTCTTTCTTTTAATCTATTCTTTCGTTTCTTAATAAAAGAGAGCGCCGGATGAAGGCAGAGTGTTTGGGGCTCTTCCTCCGGAAATGTGAATATAGCATAGAAATATGCCAATATGTAGTTTTGCTTAATTTTCAATTTAAAAGTGCAATAACTGAAACTATATGGCAAATCTGATATTCTATATACAAAATGTTATTGTCTTTAAAATATTTGGACGATATACCCTCACCATTTACCTAATGTCGGTTGCAAATTTGCATATACAAATCACCTTATATAGAGAGGTTCCCAACGATTGTGTGGATACCAAAAACGGTAAAGCAGCACTCAAGAATTAGTTCCTATAGATTAAGTTCACTGAATTAGTCAATTTGAGGATTTGTCATTTTCACCTTTGACATTTTTATCAATTTGAAAACATCTTAATTACAAAACATCAACAAGCTTCAAAGAAATGGGACATAACAGTTTGACGTCTAAAAAAATTAATAAATTATTGCTTGTACGGGTAATGAGTATCTCATATTCCTGTACCTGCTGGCAAATTTTCATCGCAATATCGTAAAAACCAAAGTACACCAAAAGGACTGTTAGAGTGTTTGAACTGATAGTGTTTTAGCTAATTAATATAACTGATTAATAGTATATTAATTAATGTAAATAAGTTTAGTTGAAAACAAAAGGTAAATTTGAAACCATAATTACAAAAAAGTAAATTCTTTATTTGTTATGGCCAACATTCTGTTAAGCGAGTCTCAGAAATATTGTTAAACTAAAACGTAATGTCCAATTCAGGTCGGCATATACCTTAATTCGGCCCTATTCGTAGGTGTGAAAGAAGGAACAGTCCTAATGACAGAATCTTGTCCTTATACAAATTTCTTTTTAGCAATATGAACACGCCCCTCATTCGAAAGTTCAGATAAAAAATTAAACTCTTAAAGAATATATAAAAACGTAGAATCTACAAAGAAGTTATACATGTCACATAAATTAAAAGGCATTAAATGCATTTGTTGCATTTTATAGGGAAGATATCTCTTTGAATGGGAAATGAGAAACCAATGGCAGCCGACAGCTGAAAGGTTGATAGTTGATTAAATTCCTGTTTTGAATGAATGAAAGTACTAGATGTTAAATTTGAGTTGCTTAGGACAAATTGGTTTGAAATTTCTGTAAAAAAAAAATTAATTATAGATCACAGAATTCAGCAATTTGACAATCTATTTTTTATGAACAACGACAACACTTTAAACATAGTGTTTTATTTTTACAATATTGTTCTTTCTCAGCTTGCTCGCATTGCTATTCTTCACAGAGTAAGCGTTTTAGTTTTAAATTTAATCTTGATTTTTTTTTTTAGTGTTATTGATGGTGAAATAATATATTATAAAATGAGTAGTAGAATGCTTGTAAACACGCGTAAGAATATTAACTGGAGCAGAATATTTCACTTATGTTTAACTTCAACTGTCTACGTTTCTGTCAGTGCTGATGATTCAGTTTCATCCCCAAAAGTAACTCCAAATGTACTAAATAAAAAATTATGTAAACTCTTCAAATATTTTCATTGCATGATTAATTTGCTAGTGTTCTTCATTATATGCCTCGATTAAAGTTTCTATTTGTTTACGGGAATTTAATATAGGTTTTCTTTTATTGAACTGTAATGAATTTACAACTGACGTATGTTAATCCTGAAGTTCTCAGCAGTGATAAACTCTAATTTGATCATTTCTTAGATATTATCTACTTTAATACAGTAATAAATGAAATATTACCAAAGATAAAATATAAGATCTTTACAAATTCAAATAGCTTGTTGTCCCAACAGATTTATTGACTTTAATGTGCCCCTCCCATTTCTGCATTTCAAGGTGCTTCTGTTGCTAATTAACTTACTCTGTGCTTCAACATGGACATAATTTGTTCTTAACATAAAAATATTCCTTTTAGTTTTCATTTGTATTGTCTATCGATTGGTCAGGACAAAAATAACCGTCTCCGAGACTCCGACAAAACCAATGATTTCAGCAAACAGCGTTTTCCCACAATGTAGATAAACTTCAACCAATACACTTTTTTGCAACAACTTCCAATAAAACCGGACCCGCACGTGATGTCATCATTTCACCATCCTTACCCAAATCCCAAAAGGTCTAACACCCTAGTACAAAGGGATGTAAGTTATTTGAGCGTAAACTTTTTCACTCCAAACGATATATGCTAATTATTTTGTCAAGGGGACATTTGGAAACAGACACCCTGCGGAGATTCCTGAATAAAGACTTGTTTCGCTACAATGCTTTCACAAAGAAACATCATTACACAAACCCAACTGAACATTATATACAAAACCAACTGAAGATTATCTTTCCTACAACAAGATTTTTTCTTGGGTTCCGCTTTAACATGGGATTATTATAGAATCATCTGCCTCCAGGAGTGCTGTGTGAATATGATGGTAAAAAAAAGTTGGAGTACTTCAATAATACATGTATTATCTTCGTCATTTTATATATTTGATCAGAAGTGTCAATAAAGTGAGAAAGAGAATTTTAGATACAAATCTGTTCAAGAAAATATGAGGAAATCTGTGTAAAAAAATCCATATAACTTTTTAAGCTTGTTATAAATGTTTAAAGTGCCATTATTTTATTTTTAACAATGTTGACCTGCATCCCTGTAATTGAATATTATTTTCCAAAATTTGGCTTTGATCTCTTTCAGAACTTTTAAATAGATAACAATGTTTTAATATGCTGTGTTTCTATGTTATTTAAATTATATCTTTCTATTTCATTTCTGTTAATATTACCGAATGCACTGTATTAGTACAATATACTACAAGTGCTAAATTGGTTAATTATTGTATAATGAACAAAAGATCAATAAAGGATTATTATTATCCCGAATCACTTAACTTTTGAGGTTTGATCTCTATATAGCATCGCTTTTTCCGTTAGTAGTATAACTAAATTTGCTTCACGAAATCTCTTACTCCAGAATATATCACTATCATTATTCACAAATATCATATTTATACATTAGTGAGTATTACAAAATTTGGGTCGATGATGTTAATTGTTATAAAAGTGTTTACAGTTAAATATTACGAAATGAAAAATTCAATTTCTTCTTATTCGCCAAAATTATCCAGTTCCTTATTACTAAAATAATAAACCATTTTGAGAATAAGCTTATTTTATTTCTTAATACTAAGTGACGAGTAACATTAATAATAATAATATAGAACAATAATAACATTATTTACAAGTGTAAACTTCCATTCTCTGTGTGCATGTTGAACACTGTACATAACAACACCAGATGAATTTACATTTACATTGCCAGGTGCGGGTATACTGATGGGTATTGTAACCGCGACCACAACACATAAGGTCACAACCATCGATACCTGAAGAAGAAGAAAACATTTATTAGTGTTGAAAAATCTCTTTTATTTTTATTTTCCGTCAATTCTCAGTTCTTAATTACAAATATTATATTTAATATGTAAAAGAGACTATTTGATAGATGTTTCCACACTTTCAGTAGGAGCACGGAACTTATGCTAAACATTTCCTCCCTGTAACAACTGACAGTTCAAAATAAAGTGTTATTTTCCTGCAAGCTGAATTATGCAAAAAATATCTGACAGCCTGTAACTTTTTCAGTATAAGCAGTAATAACATGATATATAACATTGTTTCTTAATGTATATTGACACTGATAAATAGTTTATCTGAATTTAAGAATTTCTGAAACATAGTCTATATTTCTTGAAGCATCGTTATTGAAAAACTACTCTAATAGATATAGAGAGGTATAATAATGTAGAACACTATTTTATAGAAATAAGAGTAAAATCTTTTCAAAATAAAGCCTACTATAACTTTCCTCTGTGGCCAGTTTTCATTTTCCCATATAAAAAACTAAGTAATGCTGACAGCATTCAAAACGAGTGAAGTCAATGCCACATTGTTTCTTTGAAAAGTAATTTCGCTTGATATGTTAGTCATAAATATTCAAGCTGTGCGAAATTTATAGAAAAATTTAATCGATGACCTGTCACAAAATTCACCTTAAAATCTATAAAATACATGCTGTGCATTAGAAAGCACTTAAGATACAGATAAGAACTACATTTTAATGGTTAGTGTAATATTGTGAGTTACAGATTAACTTAGAAAAGAATTTCCCTTCTTTTCATATATTTATGCCTTTTGTGGATTCATTAATATAAACAGCTTTAATATAATTATATAATACGCTCTTTTTAGCTAAATTTTTAGAAGAGCAAAGTTGTGGATTTTATTGTATCAATTTAGGTATCTTTTTATATTAAGGCTTTTGAATTTAATAAGTTTTCATATTGTTTCAAAAATCATCAGCAATAAAGCAAAATCATCTCTGTTTGAGATGAAAAAAGTAAAGCAACTCACGACCATAAATTTTTATTGTTAATACATTTGGTCTTTCACAATATAATTATCAACAAAATAATACCAATATATCAGCAAGCAAGGACTATCGTATATATATGTATGTCTATTCCGTAATTTCGAAAATATGAGCATAAATAAATATATTGTAATATAGGTGCTGTTTATTGGCTTTGATCATTGTAACTTCAAAAATTGATCAATTCTGTATATTTCAACATTTCAACAAAAATATTCGAGAAGTTCCTTCTGAAAAAAAGTCGAAACTCTATGCTGCTGATAAGCAGAAAAGTGGATTTATAAATACAAACTGACACTTATTGTGTTCTAGATAGAATAATTATTAGGTAGAATAATGTGCAGTACATTCCAAAAACATTCTCTCTCTAAAACTATAAAGTGTATGGTTATATTACTTTTACCAGTTGCTGTTCTGTTGCATTCCCTCTTTGTCGTTCCAAGTGATCCCAGTTCAAGATCTCGCTCACAGTAGTTTGGTGAAGAACGGAAAAATACCATATCAGTTCGTTTAGGTTTCTGAGATATATGATTGCCTTTCTTTTGAAGTAAAATATGGTAACGTGGACCCTGAAATTAGAGAAATCTCATCATGATTTTTTTTAAATTCAGATTAAACAATCTGTATAGATATTTGACCAATGATATTTGTTTTCATCTCTGATGCAGGAAAACAATTTCACAATATATCCATCCATGTAATACCGGAGTTTCATTATTTATAGCTGTAAAGTTGTGCTCAAAGGAACTTACAAGCAATTTAATTATAGTATTTGAAGAATTTTACTGTATGATGAACAAACCTATCGCAAAGTTGTTGTTTTTTAAAGCTACTTTAGAAATGGCACTATTTCAGAAACAGCATAATGTTGACAGTACTTTTATTAGTTCACTTTAATTTTCTCAGAAATGCAGAGAGTAAAAATTATCACTTCTCAAACGTTTGTAAATGAACTTACTAAAATTTGTATAACTTAAAACAGGATGTATATATTTACCTTCGTTCGTCCTCTTCCGTTGAAAGGCATGGCAGTCACTAATTTTGCTCTTTGGTACTTCAACATGAGATGATCACCTATACGACTAAAGGGAGGTAAAGTCTTCCAACATGTCTTTAATGTACACGAACCAGACACACCGTGGCACTTACATTCAGTTAGAAGATTCGATTTCACAGACTGGAAAGAACGAGGAAATAATATTTTAGGCATTTGTATAAGATTATTATAACACAGAATTTAATAAACTAATAACGATATATTGACGGAATCATTTGATTACATTCAAAAATGTATTTTAAACGTATACAGATAGAGACAACTGTAAAAGATTAAGAGAATTAAAATAAGGTAGTTTGGAGAATCGAATCAACGCCTTTTGCTTCCTGATGAATGCACTCATTGGTCAATTGGCCAAACTATCCCACCTTTACATTGTTGTTTGCTGTCAATAGTTTCATTATTTTCATCACAATTAAGTGGTCTGAATAACATTTTAATTTATTATTTGATAACTATGACAGAGGACTAAAGGACAAATAGTTTACGGAAACAAATATGTAGTATTATTTGCCAATTAAAAAGGATACCAGCAGAAATTTTCATAACTGTTATACTTTTCTTGAATACAAAATATTTCTTTTAAAAAACCTTTCTCTTATTAATTCGGATACCTAATTTGGCAATTAGGTGTTACAAAACAAAATACTTATTTTATCCTAAGAAGTTGTAAATATACCTCACAGACGTCACAGTTCAAAATGTGATTTGGAAGAAATTTTTAATTTTTAGTTTTTAATAGGAAGAAATTAAAAAAATATATATTGTCAATAACTCTATATTGCAATGTAATGATTATACATTTAAATTGCATGTAAAATATCTCTAGTGGGGATCAAACCCACACAATTTTATTTCGAATACAGTTCGATGAACTTCGAATAGTTAAAAAGCAATCAAAATAAATCGATTGAACGTATTAATTCAAAGCAGAAGTCACCGAACACAAAAGGATTAATGATCTACATCCTCATATAGTTAATCCATTGACTCCCACCGTGATATAAATTTCTTACACATGTAATATCTTCACCTACCACAGGGTTAGAAACTTTATATCATCATCTATTATACTCCCAAGGTACTTTTTTATATCTTCCTCAGAGTATAGTAGCAGTATTTCTCTTCATGAGGGGGTATACGATAAAAGAAAATGTTGATCGGTGTAAGGATTTATTGTCTTAGTGAGAATTAATGGTCGTCATAAGTCTAAATTTTCTTGCTTGTCGCTACTACACAACAAATTGTCGTTACATGAAACTGTTTGGCTAGGTCTGTGTGTTACTGTGTTTTTGGGAGATACATGTGATTTATTTCTTAACGTTTGTAAGCTTACAAAAGGATGGTTAATATCACTTTTTTATTTTATTTTGAATTAAAAAAGCACTACTGTGTATACTTTTGAAAGCGTGAAATTCACGTTCGTGTGATATTGCATAATATATTTCACAAAGCATAATCCTTGTGACTCAAACGTTCTTCGCGTTAAAACGTTTTGTGTAATGATTATTACTTGTGTTATTATTTGCAATAGTGCAACTGGGTCAAAAATGCAATTAGAAACTGTTAAATTTGTAACTAATAAATTTCTGCACTTCTCAAAAATCGAGTTGACAATCGACGACCCTTCGAACCAATTAGCAAACCGTAAATAATACTCAAATCCCAGCACAGCAACATTCAGATCACGGGGTTGTACACTTCCGTTATACCCCACAAAAGTTCCATTCGAAATCCAGCACTAAAAATTACCGAAGTCACAGTAGTTTGGCAAAAGACAAAGGTTGTATTCCGACCGAAGATCACCAAAATCTGGAAGTCAATGAATTTCTTAAAATTCTACCACCAGCGAAATCTGTGTCGGGGTAGACAATAAATACAGAAGTTCTTTCGAAATATCCAAAGTTCGGCTAAAGTCCAACTATGATCACCAATAATCAAATCAGCAAAAGTAAAAGATCAACTCAAGTTCGCAAAAATCCAGCAAATTCGTCAAATTCCGACGAAATCGTCCACATGAAAAAAGTTTGAGAAGTTTAACGTTAAGTTCGAGGTACCTTTTTGTATTGTGTTATGTCATTAGCACTTTTACTAACATATTACAACGCAAGCCTTACTACCATTTTAGTAATAAGCACGTACACCTCAACATTTGTAACTTTTTGAGAGTACACACATTTTTTCTAAGGACAACTTTTTGTACCCTCATAATCCTAACTGTAGTGATTTTAACCATTCTAACCCTGTACCGTTCTCCCACTGTAAATCCAAACGTAAAGCCCTATATATTATCACAAGTTATTTCATGCTCTTTTCTACCTTTGTAGTGAGTGGGATGTGCCTATATTTCATTTCTTAACTTCTTTATGACGGCCTGTCTACAGATCCTTTATTTTTTTCCTTACTGCTGTTCTGTCGACTTACTGTTACGCCTACGGCACAAAAAAATACATATTGTTATAACAAGACCTTCCAATGTCAAAAGTTTAACAAGTCCAAGTACAATTTAATATATGAGTGTTGACATAATGAAAGTTTGATTTTGATAATCTGGAATCTTGCTTCGAATTCGAGTGGGATTACAGTATGAATGAATTAATATGTTAGCACTTCTGAATTAGGATTACGACCTACATACGTCGTTACTTTCAACAAAGAGAGTATATATGTTCGTATATTTGTTTCATGAAGCTTACGAGTTAGTGGTGTTTCATAATCATCACCATTATTATTATTGTGTTCATAATCTTCGGTAAGCCACTGACGAAATTGTAATATTCTGATATTCCAAAGAAATATTTCAAATGAAATTTAACTACGCTTGTATTATGAAGTGGTTAAAATTACAGAACCCTGTTAACTACGATGTAAAGTCTATAAGACAAGGACAGTATGTAAATTCAAGGGGTTTTGTTATTTTCTATTTTTTTCTTATTTTATGGAATATTCTTCTTACAAACTTTTATTCTATTAATTAATGTACATTGTACAGTTGTAAACAGTGCTGTATGTAACTGTCAGAGGAGGATTTTCTAAAGAGGCTGCAATGGTTCATTAATGGATCGACAGTTATAAAACAGGCAACATCACTGAGTAGACCTGCAAGAACTGAGTAGCAGTACAAGATAAGTTATCATACAGTAAGATAATAATTGGTAATGAATATTATAATATGGTATGTTTT